>BPLR01014505.1:0-87570 GCA_021605095.1 Caerostris extrusa
TACAGCAAAAACCATCCTTTGACTGTTTTTCAAATATAAGCTTTGCTCTTGATACCTGATATATAGAACATTGTAACAATTTTACGAGCTTCAAACCTCAAAAAAAAGCATGTAGAGTATTTGAAGTATATATTTGTGGAAGGGTAGGATTGGGTGGATTATTATTCAGGGGGTCATGGAGCCTGTATTCTACAGACAGGAAATACAAAAACCTCACCACAAACTCAAGTTGCTCAGGCGCTATTAAGGCTCTGAATTTTAAGGATTTATGATTTCTACAGAACATCCATCCAAAGCATCTTACATGCAACCGCTCAGGACTAGGAAGCTGAGGAGTCTGCTGTGCCCGAAAGGGGCCGAGGCGCTGGCAGTGGGCTGATGTGAGGTCCGCTCGCTATTACAAAGGGGATACTTTACAAGCTAGAAAAAAAAAAAATTTAGAAGGAGAACCATAATAGGCTGCATGCCATAATAATGCAGCATTTTTAAAAACGAGCATTTAAACGCTTTCATGTTGAGCATTCAGGACCTTCCTTTATATCGCCAGTAGGTACCAAAAAAAATTGGGGCTGGAATGATCAGGGTTGGCGAGCTCTTGTTTCTGCTGGGTTTTCAGAGGTTCGATTCCCAGCGATTGCTGCATGGATGTTTGTAGTGGAAACTAGTGGTTCGGAATTCAATTTAAGCAGTATAGGTGCCTATCTAAAAAAATCGTAGAGCGTTGTGTGGGGTTAGTGCGACTCCGCGTCCGTAGCCCATCTTCAAGCTATACGTGCCCCCCGGCAGTGCTCAATGAGTAACGTAGGTGCACCACTTGCTTATGGCATAAAGATGAACCGTCTCTGTAGTGCCAGCTGCATTAGAACAATATAATTAAAATTTAAGCATTGTAAATTTAACGTTGAGCATGCAGATTAGATAGGACAACCCTCATACTTTCTTCATTTTTCCGAGTACTCATAAAAGAACTTTTTTTAATCTTTACTATAATTTGGACATTTCTACAAGTTTTTATTTTTTTAATTAATAGGTTATGGGAAAATTTAGATTCAAAAACATTTTATCAAACTATAGAAAATCTTTCATGAATATTATATTAAAAAGCTATTTTTTTTTCCCCCTTTGAAGTGAACGGATACGTGCATTTTTGAAAAACCTCCAACATAAAACGCCTCTATAATTGATGCCTATTTTTAAAAAAGTAACGAACCAATTAACGCTGAAACCTATAATGGCATAAAATAAAGTAGGTAAGACACGCTTGCGTGCGTTTAAGAATGGTATGGAAAATGGGATGCAAATGCATAGTTGCAAAAATTGTATCAATTTTTAAAGTAGGCTATGTTTAAAATGACGAATCAATATTTTAATGTGCATCTCAATTAAAAACAGTGAAACAAGCCATTCTAAACTATGTTTTTAAAGCAATGATTCGTCACATCCTTTGGCATGCAGGCCGCAACAGGTTCCACCCAAAACATTTCCAATATGTAAGAATTGGAAGATTTTGTATTCCAACACGCGCATACTATAATATATTCATATATATTATTTTTACAATGATTGAAATTAAAAAACTTGAGGTGGAAACAAGACGTGCTCTCTGCAGATTGATAGACTTGGAATGGGCTGAAAATGTGCTATGTTTGAATACGTGCAAACATTTCACTTATAAAGTCACCCGACACCGATTGTATTTCAACGAATCAGTATTTTTATCAGTGTCTGTTTCATTTGCTTCTGAATGTTTGGATCGAGCCGGCGTTTTTCCTGGTTGGTTTAATTCAAATAATTATTTGGTTTGTCGCTCTACGGTCATTTTGTGCACACTTCAGACTCAGGAGTTTGCTTTGAACAATATTGAAACTTCAGTTCCACTTCTACACCCAAGATTGTCACAATAAATCCCGAAATTTCCCAGAATTTTTAAACCCGAATTTTGTGCTGCACACTTGGGCTCATTAGACCGGACCGATAGTTTAACGCGGATCCCGAACCACTCAAACACCCATGCCACCGCCACGAACAGAACACTAGCCAATGGAAACCACCACATTCAAATAGTGAAGTTTATATAAACGATGTCACTGATTAGTTGCAAAAGGGGGGGAAAAAAAGATTTTTATAATTTCTAGGGCGTTTAAGAAATTAAATTTATTTTGTGCAATCATCAGTGGCGCAATAGCCCCGTGGTGGAGCCAATGCCGCCCTGCGAGATTAAGTTTTAAGGGTTTTTTATTTTTTTTTTTTTATGAGGGGTTGGGTTGTCAGCTCTGCGCCTAACAGTCATAATAGACCAGGATCTACGGTTTAAAAGTGGATTCGAACGGCTACGGAGGCGAATGACACTGCCCCAACAATGCTTCGATCCTATTATATTGGGTCCTATTGTTTAAAGTGAATTCGAACCACTACAAACATCCACGGCACCGGCAGGACTCGACCAGAAACCTGTGGCACCGAGCGCCAGTCACTCGGCCATCAGGCTCCATTTTTTGTGCAATACTTCTTGGGTTCAAACGCATAAAAAAATAGTTACATGTTATATAATGATTAATATGAAATTCAGACAACTTTATTATTACTGATAGTTTAGTATGACTCATACAGCTTTCACAAGTGGTTGTCATTTTGTTGAAAATAAAACCCAAGATAAAATTCTGGGTGTGCGCCTGGACGGAGAACTCCTGTAAACTGAATTTTCCCAAACAAAATTTTAATTTCTTCAAACAAACCGTTTCCCATTTTTGTCCGCCGAAATTCAGATTATTCCTAATTTCGAAAAATAAAAATTAGCATGAATAAAAACAGTTAAAAGATGGGGAGGGGGATCGACAATCAAGCTTAAAAATACTTATAGTTAATCAAATCAACAAAATCAAATTCTCTTCCAGCCAACGTAAATAGCACCCATGCCCCATGATTACATAAAATCGGGATGAAAAAATAAATGCGGCAGTAGATTAAATAAAACATGGCGAAGACGATTCATTTGCTTGTAGCCGAACGGCCGAGGATGAGTCATCTCGGTAAATACGTAACTGCCGATCCGCACGAAAACAGACGATTTTTTTTTTTTATTATTATTATGGTCGTCTGTTCACATCACGTTTGGACTACTTTTCATCACAATCAGCATTCGCAAAAGGAAACTTCGATTTTAAAATTGCCTCACTTACTGAATAATAAACTAGGAATGATATAATCTAGGCTGGATTTTTGGAAAAGTTAAAATTCATTACATATAAGCTAGGTTAAATTATTCTATGAACAAAGAATTATTTAAACTATATTTTTAGATGTTCTAATCTCAAATTGTTACCCTTTTGATTTTGCGAATTTTTGTAATGGGATGATATAAAGACTTATTCAAAATTTTAAATCTAGCGTTTTAAAACTTTAAATGAGAAATATAGTTTTAATTTTTTTTTTTTTTTTTTTTTTTTTTTTGGCAATACGATTTTTTACTATTTAATTACTAAGATAACCATCTCCTATTGCCAGCTGCGTGGGAAAAAACTATTTACAATACCTATTACAAACTAAAACTATTTACAAGACAAGAATTTGGTTTTTCCTAAAAACATTTTAGCACAAACATTGAAGTTAACATGAAAATACTTTTAAGAGGCTTGCATTTTTTTTTTTTTTTTCTTTCAATAAATTGAAAAAGGATACATTCTAATCAAACCAGTTTTAGTTCCAATGGCCAGTAACTGCAATTTAGGGTCCCAAGCCAAAGCACTGGGTCTATGAGGGAATCCATGGGTTGTAGTCTAAAAAAGAAAAACATACAATATTTAATTTCATTAAAGAGGAAAATTCAGAAATGATAATGGATATACTTTGACTTGTGACAATCTACTTTTAGCAATAAAATTAACTTTTTGAAAAAAAAGAAAAAAAGGTTCCTCCACTCCTGTAATAAATAAAGAAAAAAAATTTTATAAGCTTCTAAAATCTATCATTTCCCCTATAAGATCAAAGGTAATATAGTCTGATATAGTACTATAAACAATGTATAGTTGTATCCTACTGGCTAATAGAAATCAATGAAATTGTTTTCCCATTAAATAGCCTATCCAACAAGAACAGAATGTTATTTACCCATGCATGTTTTTAATAAAATTAGTAAATACCTACTTTTCCTTTTTATATTTAAATTTTTACAAATTGTTTTTAACTAGCTAATTAGCTTGCCACTTCATGCATGTAAAAACATTCATAAAAGAAAAGAGATTCATAAAATAAAAAAAATTTAAGAAATATCTGGTTTAAAGCAATAGTTAATTTTGTAATTAGGCAAAATAAGTTTAGTTAAAGTATTTTTACATTTGGCCATAAATTCTATTGTATATAAGTATTTATTTTAATTTACAAAAATTAATCTATTTGCAAATTTCTGAATAATTTCACAATTCTAATATACGTTAAATTTAATTTAAAAGATTGCAAACTAAGTTGGTTGGTTGGAGAGTTTTTTATGATGCAAGGGCTGGATTAGGCCATGTAACACAGACGAAAGTTCCTACATCATGCAACGTGTTAATGTCTTTAAATATTACAAATATATTATGTCAATAAAAGATAAGTAGCATCAAATATGTTTCTTCAGTTGTTTAAATGAATACATTCTGATCAAATGGATTTATTAGATAAAAACATTTCATTTTGAGCAGATATGAGAAGGTTTCTTGTCAAGATGTCTGTAAAATAAGCATGTGAAATCTTTTTGGACAATTTTAAACATCTTAAGATTTGAGTCTGGAAAGCCTGTAATGGTCAATTTTAAAAATAAGAGTTCATTATTCATTTTCTTGTCCTAGGATTTCTGTAAAGAGAAGGTAACAGCAGTCTTCATATATTTCCATCATCAAATGGTACTTCAAAATGAACTTCTATAGAATTTTTGCTGCTTCATCTGGTTTTTCATTACCCAAGATACCTGCATGTCGTGAAATACAGCAGAACTTTTTATACAATAACCTTTTAAACTAATTAAAAGTAGGGTTTTAATAATCTCAGTATTATTGGAAAGCTTGATTAAAAATTTAATAGAGCATTTATGTAAGCTTTCAAATCAGAATATAATATAAAATGCAAATTAAAAAGAGGAATATATTTTGTTTAAAGTTAAAAGGATGGTGCAACTCTGCTGTAGAAACAAAGCAATGTTAGTAGATAGCTTTCTCAAGAAGCTGTCCTTAAAAAACAGCCGCAGCTTCTACATGTGCCTACTCTTTAAGCCATCAATGAAAATAGTCAAGCAGGACTCATACCTTTGTTTTAAAATAAAGATCTAAATGTAGTGTTGCTAGAAGAAGATTTATCCCAAGCAAAATCTTAAAAACATGAATGTTCACTTCTATCCAAGGAAGGAATATCCCTGTGAATTCATAAACATACAAACTACCTGCATTCAAAAATCCAAGTACTTGCCTTTGTAGTCAAACCAAATGATGGAATAAACTATATTTTTAATGAATAATGGCTTTTAAATTTAGAATAAATTATCATTGTTACAGAGGATGAGCAGAGTTAGATTTGATTTTGAAGAAAGTTTTTTATCCAAAGATCTAAACTTGCTTATTTTGAAATTGTATACAAACTGTAAATTGGTGATGTTCAAAATGCACTTAATGACAACAGCAGACCCTGGTGAGACTTTTTAAAGTGGACCCGTAAACAGTGCATCCATAGTCAAGTTTAAATTGAGTAGAGGCTTTATATATTTTAACGAATTTCGATTATGCTCCCCATGTGGTGCTTAATAAGCATTTGAAAACATTCAGCACTCGCAGATCATTTCAGATTGTTAATGCATATTGAAAGTAAGCTTGGAATCAAATAATATGCTAAAAATTTTACTATTAACATTACAGGTAGTTTAAATTTAATAAAAATATTTAGGTCTGGAAAGAGTTCGAATCTTCTAAATTTTACAGATATTTTTTGGTGAAATTGCAAAGCCATTTTTTTCATTTCGGTCTACGATTATAAAACTAAGAATTTGTCGTAGGCTACCAACAAAATATAAATAGTTAATAGCATAAAAGAAAATTATCTTATAAGAAACAGTAACCCTATTCTTTATTTGTTTCAAAACAATTTTTATTAAAATTCATTTAAACAGGATAAAAAGCTTAGGCATTCAAGTATAAATTTACACTTTTAGCTTACAAATTAAGAGTTCTTATTCAATGGCGAATTTTGATATGATTCTACAATACATTGCTATTATTACTAAAAATAAATTATAAAAGTGTCTTTTTATTCGACTCATTTTGAAATAAAAATGAAGTAAATAAGCAGTTCCTTACCAATCCTAAGATTATGAAAGACAAATTTCTTCTATATTATTAATTCTCTTATAATAAATTAACCTTATTCTAAATAAATAAAACAAGTAAATAAAATTGCCCAAGATATCTTTTTGCTAATTACATCCCATAAAAGTAAAATATCTACAAAATTTGAAATAACGATATATACACTTAGCAAAGTCATTCTACCATGAGTAAACTCTTCATCTTATAATATAAAATATCCTAAAGTATATCTTGAAAATTTTAATTTTAAACTTAAAATCTACTTCGTGTTTTTGAAAAGATGAAATACAAATTAAATATACTAAGAATCCATTTAGGAACTTAAAGCTACACATCAAATGATAGAAGCAAAAAGTTATTAATTTAAGATTCTAGTTCCTAAGGTTCTTTAAAAAGTTAAAATTTATAAATAAAATTTAACAAAAGGCTTATCTATATAAATATTTTATCAAACTTTATTTCTTAAATTTGTCATTATATTTTTATTAGTTTTAAAAGTAGATATCAGTTCATGAATATTTTTTATATACGATTTTTAATTAATATTTTAATTTGTTAAGATACAAGTTTAAATTTTAAATTACAAATTATAATTTTTTTAAATCCTTATAATGAAATTAATATTAGAAGATAAGCTTACATTGTATACTGGTGCTATAAAAAAACAATTTTAAGCTCACAAATTATAAAAAAATTGATCATATCAAATGTTTGAAATTCAAGTAAACACTTTAAAATATCAAAATATTAATTTTAAAATTCAGACTATACCAGCCTTGTTTATTACTATAAGCTTTTTCATTTTACTGTAATTAACAGGCTGTAAAAATAACTAGTAAATGGAATTTATAATTTCAGGATTTTAAAATAAATTTAAAGTTACATTCAATTTTAAAGTTATTGAGTGCAAAAAACAATTCAACAGTATGCAATTCCCGATCGAACGGTGGTTTACATATTCAGATGTAACCATTCTGTCCCAATATGGGAGATTTGATGTCGAGTCCCTCCTTACACCAACCTCCAGTTTAATTTGATACTCTTATTTTATCTCTGGTATGCACTAGTTCAAATCTATATGGATAATCAGATTTTTAATTATAACTGGAGTAGAAATATAACTTCATATTTTCATTCTTTTAACGTAGCTTCATAATCCTTTAGTATCTGCATTTAATTATTAAAAATTAAATATAATAAACTGTATATGTTTAAAATATTCTATATATATTTAGCCTATTTTTAATTTTAAGCCTAGAATACATATATGTTTCATTACTAGAATGTAACCTGCTTTAGTTAATTTCTCATCATCATGAAGTAATTTTAGATGATTATCTTGAAGGAAGAAGTATTTATAAAGGTGACCCTTTAAGTTTGAAATGTTGGAATTTAAAAACAAAATTGTTAAATAAAAATGGTAGTTCTATTAGAAATAAAACTAAAAAAGATTTTACGTTTTTTCAGCCCAATTACTAGCAAGTGCAGAAAGAAATACGAGTGTGGGGCAATTTCCTTTCCTAACTGGAGTTTCTCTTCCTACTTTGCTGTTTCCAGGAACAAAAGCAGGAAACATGAATATTGTATAAAAAATAGGAGAAAAAGGAAATTAAATCATTAAACTGGTTAAATTAATACTTTTTCTAGGTTATTTAAAGGAATTTTATATAGAAACATGACTTACTCATGTGGAAACTTAAAATAAATTTCATTTTATTAATGTAGAATTTCTAATGTATTGATCAAGCATTTTATAAAATTTATCCTAGAAGATTTAAAGAACTTGTAACAGATCTATATTTTTATTTGATAAAAGATTTTAAAAATTTTGAATTGCCAGATCTGCAATTTTTTAAAGGCTTTTTATTCGTAAAATCCAACATCTGAGTTAAGCACATTGAGTTGAAAGGTAACAATGCTTTTACATTAACATTCATATGCGAAATGCTATTACAGATTTTTATATTTTAAAAATCTCAACAGCTATTTTAACAGAACCTGGAAATATTCTAAATATAGGACTAAAAAAATCTGTATTAAAATAATGTAAAGAAAGCTCCTTCAAACTAGAAGGATAAAGATTTACAAAAAATAGTTCAATTGTTAAGAAAAATAACACTATTATAATCACATATATAAAAACCCCTCTAAGAATGAGCTGCAAGTAAATGGCCTCAAAATTTACCCAATTCATAAAAATGAGTTCTAGAATTATGACCATAAAATTAAGATTCTTGATATTACTTAGTTAATATATACTTCCCTATATGAAAAAATGGCTAATGAATATTTTGCTTAAACAAATACCCATATTAAAGTTGGATCACATTTAATATTTTAACACGATAAAGCTAACTTAATTTATTAAAATAAAAACAAAGAGTTTTTAAATATAATTTAATTTTTAAATTTTAATAGAGAATTTCGTAACATATTTAATAAAAATGTATATTTCAACTGAAATGTTAAATTATGATCTGTATTAATAAATATGGATAGTCAGCTTACTTAAAAGTTTAACAGAAGCTTACCTTAGTAAAAAGAAAATAACTCTTTATGTAGTTTCAGCCGCTCTGCACTTAAATGGTGACCTTTACCTCTCATAAACTTCAACATCTTTAATGAATTTAACCTATAAAATCAAGATTTTAATATAATTAAAATACAGCATTTAAAAATTTCACAATTGAAAAAATTTTAAGAATATGCAAAAGATGTTCCTTTTGAAATGAAAAAAAAAATTGTAAATTCCTGTTACAGTAAGTTTTAAAATTGCAAAATATTCACATAAAATCTTAATTTGTCAAAACTATAAATTATATTAAATTCATAAATTACTGAATAAAAATTATGAAATTTATTATAATATAAATACAAATACTATTATATAAACTTTTATTAACCCAATTCTATTTTTTTATAGTTATAGTATAGTTTTGACTTAGTATCTGTATTACCATCTACTTTTCTTAAACAGGGACGGAAGAAGGTTACATTAAAAATCCAGTGTCAAAACATTTGTCTTTTAACCGAGAAATAAGTTCTTAAAAATCATTTGATAACAGTTTGATATTTTAAAAGTTTAGATATGATTTAGAAACGAAGCATTTAATAACTTGAATAAATTAAAATTATGATGCAAGAATAACTATTTTTAAAATACTTTATAATATTAGAAAAATATTGAAAATTTAAGGTATAGAAATAATTTATAATTAAGTATAATATATTTTTATAATTATTGAATTAAGTGAGCATTTTTTAAAGAATTATGTATAATTAAATTTATAGAATTATGCACAATTAAGTTTATTAACCGTAACCTAATCCAGTTTCTTTTAATTTGATGAAAGTCAACAATGAATGATTTAAACCTGGTTTTACTTTAAGTTTGAGTAAATAGAAATGACATCTGTAACATAATTAACGAAATTATTAATAAATCTTTAAATCGTGAGTATAATTGCATCAATAAATGATTAAAATATGGATTATAAATTATGTAACTTATTTACCATTAATCTTATAAACTTGCTATTATTTTTTTTTTTTTAAGCATATTTCATTAAATTTTATCTTGCATTAATTTTTGTTCACATCAACATTTCAGAAAAGTTAATTTCTGATTACAGAATACATTTTAATATATATTTTTACTAAAATCATGAAAGATTAAAAGATATACACAAATAAATTAAATTCAGATAATTTAAAAAATAATTAATTCTTGAAATCATCTGAATTTAAATTAGACAGGCTATAAAAAAGAAAAGATAAATCCAACCAAATAAACACTTAAGAAAAAACATGCAAAGAAAATTTAATAAAGAAGGAAATCTAAATTCAGAATGTAATACACAAGTGTTAAATCTTATTGCTGAAATTTCACGTACAGAGAAAGTTTGTTATACACACATATTTATCCAAAACCATAAGGTTTGATTATTAGTAATTTTTTTTTATATGTTCAGAAGCATTAAAATATTCATAAAAATGGAAATAAATAAATTATAGAGAAATTCAAATATTTTAAAATTATTTCAATAAAAACAGAAGATTACAGCGATATTATCAAGCCTTACTTTTAAAGGAAATAGTAACTTTTCATAAAGACATGCCATATTGAAAGAATGATTTTAGCAAAATGCAAGAAATACCTTCATAATTTAATTTTGAATTTTAACACTAAGTTTTTCAATTAGTCCATTAAAAACATTTCAGAGCAATTTTCATCTTTATCCATAACTTAATACTAATGAATGGATTAATTACTTTCATAGAGTATTTAAATATTAAATATATCCAATAGGAACATAATTTGAATTATTTGCTGCTTAGCCTTAATTGTGAAATAAGAACAAATTTATTAACTAAGAAAAATTATTTTCTCCCTAAACATACCTGAACTAATAGCATTAATGAAATTAATATACATGGATATAGTTCAATTAATACATGGCATACAGCCAGCAAATTTGATTTAATCCAATTATGAGATGCTAAAGTCGTCTCATTATCTAATACGAGAATCCTTATTCATATCGATATAAAGATAATACACTTACAGATAACTTATTGAGACTAATACGAGTAGCAAATATTCACAATTAAGAGTTAAGCATTCATAAGATATAGCAGATTAGCAATTCAAATTAAAAAAAAAAAAAAAAAAAAGAATGAATAAGGTTCATGAACATGACAAAACCGGTAAATAAATAGCGCAATACCCGTTAAAATAAATCATTCTTTTCGAAAACAGAACCATTTTTGGTTCATACGATTTTATTTTAGTTTAATCGCATGTGAAAATTGGTTCTCTTGAATTATATTAGGCATTACAAAACAATGAGCGTGTCTTAAAATTTTACATTTTACCCAACATTCACGCAGTTCAAGTTGTTACCTCAGGTTTATTCTCACAGCTGAATAGTCTCGAGTTCTTAACTAAATGTTTAACTGAATTTCTCCCACAATATCCAACGGAAAAATGACAAAAAAGAATGCAGGTAATTTAAATTAGTAAACTGAATCATGCGAATAAAAATCAAGAAAGAACATGTGTCATTAATTTGGAAATTAATTTTAATACTTCTATCTAAAAATAAAAATGGCAATATTAATACAGTCCCCGAGAAAATATTGTGTATCGGTAACCCTGGCAACTGCCAGGTAAAAAAATATATAAAAAATAATTATACAATAAACTGTTGCATATTTATTTCAAACAAAACCACAATTCAACCTCCATAAGTATTAAAAAGAGTACTGTCTACTTTTAAAAAGTGCCAACGATTCCATGATCTGTTCAGAATAAACATCGGTTGTCATTCATAAGTTTAGGCCTAGCCAGAACAACAGTATTTTCAAAAGATTTCAAAAGAAAGAATGACTAACAGCACAAGCAAGTTAAAAAAATCAAACTAGTTGAAACTTACCGCTTTCACTCAGCGATGTTCACATACACTTTTAAAACTAAAATATATCCACAGTATTCGTAAGAAAAAATCCAACAATGAACACAACAATGCGAAGCGAGTCACAACACACTCATTCAAGGCACTGACAGAGCGTTGAACAACGCAAGAAAAGCGTACGTTCCAGCCACGCCAATTCTACCCAATCGCGGACTATTTACTACCCAAACACTACTTCATTCAAAATGCCGGTTCTGTCTAAAGTTCTAATAATCCTCTCCAAACATTCTTTTTGGATAACTACTTCACATCTACTACGAAAGATATAAAATTTCAAATTTTATATCTCACTAGAAGTTTTTAAAACATTCTTATGTTTGAAAACTAAGTTTTGATCGCGGATGAATACATGCGCACTGGCTGCGCAATGGAAGTTTTTAAGCAATAAAAGTTCTCAGTTTTATCAACAAAATTGTGCACTTATGTAAAAAAGAAAAAAGGAAAATCACATTTTTGTGATGCAATGACACGTGACAGTTTCCTACCTTTCTGTGCACCGGAGTTCTTTAACTCAGGTGTGTTTTGATCTTAAATTTTGTTATCTTTGTCAAGAGTTCGGAATTATTAAAAAAGACCCTATTTTTATCTTATTTTTATTATTACCTTTTTTTTTTTTGGCCTCAAAAAAAATTTTTGATATCCTGTTTTTTTAATCTTTATAGTTTCCTCGCTTATTCTTTTAAAAGTGTGTAGGTGTTTAGGGCCATATTTGCACTTATTTATTCATTCGTTTGTTTCCACAGCACTTAAAAGCAACTTTAAAACCAATCACTACTTTTTTTTTAATTTGTGGATGAAAAACTTTTATGAAAATAACATAATTAGAATAAAAATTTGCAGTCCCCTAATTGTACCGATTTTTAACTTAAATTCTTTATATGTATATATATATATATATATATATATATATATATATATATATATATTCTTATTAAACTTTTTATTTTTTATTTTACTTTTATTTTAAGTATTTTTAACTTTTTCAGAGTACCATTTTCAAATTTTTAGAAACATTATTTTTATCATTTACTAGCATTTTAACCAACCAATAATTAATCGTAACTTTATTTATGAATTAAGATGAGTAGGTTAAGGGGGTACTCCGTAATCGGTGTGCTGGATTTGCCAGAATAAAAAATTATTGTAACATTAATTTTTATATTTCTAAATCTTATTTTTCTTTGTTTTTATTTCTATTTATTTATTTTTAATTGTTAAAAACGGAAACATTCGTTAAATTGCAAAAAAAAAAAAAATAATAAACTGAGAATATTGCATGAAAATGAATAAATTTTTATAGAATAAAGCAGAGATGTGTAGTCGGCCAAAAATTTCCAGCCTCCTTAACCGATTCCAGACACCGTAAGCGGCCTGATAGGCAATTGGCTAGTGCTCTGGCCTTTGGTACCACAGGTTCGAATCCTGACAGTGCCATGGATGTTTATGAGTGGTTCGGAATCCTCTATAAACTGTAGGCCCCTGTCTGTTTAGCCCTCGTGTGCACAAGATGACCGTAGAGCGATAGACCAAATCCGACTCCGTAATTTGTAACTTTGTAAAATTCCAAATCTGTAATTTTATGTATTACAATCTTTACAAATGGTTTTTGCCTTTATGGCACAATAGGCTAACACGTTCGGCTGTTAACCGAAAGTTTGATGGTTCGAGCCCACAAGGGGCGTTAAGTAGTATTTGGAGCCTGATGGCTGAGTGACTAGCGCTCTGTTACTCGGTAGCAGGGTTTCGGGTTCGAGTCCCGGCGATGCCATGGATGTTTGTAGTGGTTCGGAATCCACTTTAAATCGTAGATCCCGGTCTAATAGAATCGTAGAACTTTGCGGGGGTAGTAGCACTCGCGACCATAGCATATCTTCAAGCTACACGTGCCCCCTGGGTAGTGTTAATTGAGTAACCGCGGTGCTCGGTACGATTACTCGGTACCACGGGTTTCGGATTCGAGTCCCGGCGATGCCATGGATGTTTGTAGTGGTTCGGAATCCACTTTAAATCGTAGGTCCCTGTCTAACAGGATCGTAGAGTATAGCGACAATAGACTATCTTCAAGCTACGTGCCCCCTGGGTAGTGCTAATTGAGTAACGCGGTGCAGCCCTTGCTTATGGCATAAAGATAACTGTCTCTGTATTGGGAATGGGGGTTAGAATTTGTAAATTAAATTCACTGACTTTTAAAATTGTAAAAATACTTTATTATGAGAAAAAATGCTTTTATAGATATATGAGTTTAATAAATGTGAGTAAAGACTCATTTAAAATACAGCTTTATTCTTTTTAAATTTGCTTACAAAAAATACACATATTCTATAAAAATTACAGTACCCAATGGTACCAATTTATTATAGATTAGTAACGCTGCCCCCACCGCTGTAAGCGGTTGATATAATTTATAATAGCTTAAGATAAGCAAAGAAAATGGTATATTCGGTCGGATTCGGTTTTTAAACCGGCTCTTTCAAATATCCTCGATCCTTGTCTCCTAGCTGTCAACTTCGACTCCCTATCCCTGGAATAATGCAATTTGATTTAAAATAATAGATAATTTTGATTTGTCGCTCTACAATTATTTTTGCCCACTGTAGGCTCATTAGAACTGGACTTCCGAGCCACTCACAAACATCCATGCCACCGCCAGGATTCGAACCTGAAAACTGTGGTAACAAAGGCCAAAGCGCTAGCCAATTGGCCATCAGGCCGCATTAGATAATTTAAAAAATATATCCATTAATTATTCAATAATAATAAAAAATTGTTGGCTTCAAAAATTCATAAATATGCATCCAGGGTGGGTGACCACCTGGGAACACCGCGTACCGTTGGCATTCCCAAATTTGGGACCTGAATGGTCGAGTGTCTCAGCGCTCTAGCGTTCGGTGCCACAGGTTTCGGGTTCGAATCCCGGTGGGGCCATGGATGTTTGTAGTGGTTCGGAATCCACTTTAAGTCGTAGGTCCCTGTCTCCTATGACTGTAAGAGCCAAAGTCAGACTTCTACCTACGGGTGCTCCATCACAACAGAAGCTGCTTCCTTTCCCTTCAATCATGAGTATGTATGGGCTCGTGGGCTTGGCCAGCCAAGTGGGATAAGAAACAACAACAAACAAACCTTATAAGGTTTAATATTTACACTAGCAAAAAACATGATGAAAACTTAAGAAGAAAAAAAAAAACTATATATATATATCAATACAAAACTTTTCATGTTTAACTCTATCCTCCTTTAAAAGAAAGATCTCATAGGCCAACAATTATTTTTGAATAGCAAAGGAAAAACGCATAATAGTGCACATTACTTGTGCACATTATTATTTAATAAAGTTGAATATTACTTGCATAATTGTTAAAAAAAAATTTACAATATATTCTGTTTAAGGCGAAAGTTGGCGCCATTTTTCAAAATCGAAATTCCAATTTCTTAATGTAATAGAGAAAAATAGCTTTCCCCCCGAGATAATCCAAAATGTTTGTTATTCCCTTTGAAACTAATGGAAAATTCATAGTAGATAGCAGCTCACTATTGTAGCAACATTCAAAGAATGTTTTTCGAATCTAGTTTTCATTATCTTCTTTAGAGCTGTGCAAAAGTTTGTTCTCTTACCGAAAGAAATAACGAATTGATAATAAAATTTTATGTGCTCTATTTCTGTAGGCTTGTATTGAAAGAAAATATGTATATATAATATATATATATATATATATATAATTGCTTAATTTAAAAAAAAATTATAAAATCGTTTGTTTAATGCGAATGTTTGCGCCATTTTTTCGAAATCGAAGGACATTTCTTTCAATAGTTTAAAGTAATAGAGAAAAATGGCTTTTATTTTTTTCAAATATGAGTAGAAATATCAGTTTTATTTATTTATTTATTTTTTTTATTTTAATTTTATTATAGATAATCCATAATGTTTGTTATTTCCGTTGAAACTAACGGAAAACTCATAGTAGATCGCAACCCCTATTGTAGTCACAATCAAAGAATGTCTCTCGAATCTTTCATTTTCCTCTTGTGCTGAAAACGTGAGCTGTTTCTTCGTGTGCGGTATATCTTGTTCATTAGTCAAGTTTGGTGGGAAAATTGGTCAAAAAGTTGCAAGTGTATGCTGTTCAAGCTTTCATTATCTTCTTTAGCGCCGTCAGAAATTTTGTTCCATTACAGAAAGAAACAACGATTTTATGATGAAATGTTATGTATTCTATTTCTGTAGGTTTCTATTGAGCAAGGGCTTATATATATATATATATATATATATATATAAATATATATATATAAAATATATTTTAAAAGAATCATAAAAACTTCTGTTTAATGCGAAAGTTGACGCCATTTTTTCGAAATCGAAGGGCATTTTTTTTTTTTTCTCGATTGCTTAATGTAATAGAAAAAATATATATTTTTTTTCCCCAAATTACAGTAGAAAAATTGTTATTATTTTTCTTTTCCATAATTCAAAAATGCTTTTATTTCCCATTGAAACTGCAGAAAATTTATAGTAAATCGCAGTCCACTATTATGGTAACAATCAAAGAATCATTTTAGAATCTTCCATTTTCCTTTTTGTGCGGATAATGAAAGCTGGTTCTTCATGTATCTTGTTCATCAGTCATGATGGGCAAGTTTGGTCAGAAATCTGCAAGTGAAATCTGTTCAATCTTTCATTATCATCTTCTTTAGCGCTGTACAAAATTTTGTTCACTTACAAAAAAGAAATAACAAACCGATAACGAAATTTTATGTGCTCTATTTCTGTAGGCTTCTATTGAGAAAGGAATTAAATATACAGTGAGCCATAAAATTGAGTATACACCTCTAAAACATTTAGACTTCTTCCAATTACAAATTAAATATTGATTTAAATAGATAAATTTTTTTATCCTAGATACTTTAACCTCTGCTTTACCATCCTATAATAACACAATTTTATAGTTAACTTATTTATTACGAAATAAGTTAAGCAATTCGAAGAAAAGATAGAAAACCATGCCACAAAATTGAGTATACACTTCTTATATTTGTAAATTATGCCACCACTTTTTTTAGTTTCAAATTTTCTTTAAAGAGTTTCAGGAGTAGCTGCTGTTTATAACACGTGCTATTGCACTTCAACGCCTTTAAATAGTATTTTTCTCATTAAAAATCGTAAAAATGAGCTCTCATAGAGAAACTACTGAATCTGAGAGTTTATTGGTTGTAAAATGGTCGAAAGAGGGCAAATCTCTTCGAGAAATTGCCTCGTTGATTGGTGTAACTCATGGTTGTGTCCAAAAATACTACAGAAGTATAAAAAAACTGGATCTGTGGCCAATATTCCTGGAAGAGAACGTAAAGAAATACTGAGTACTACAGCGAAGAGGAAGATCATTCACTCAGTAAAGAAAGATCCGAGGGTGAGTGCCTCTAAACTAGCTTTTATCGATGTCCTCTACAATCGGGAAAAAAGATCTCAGTTGAAACAATTCGATGTACCCTTCACCAATATGGGTTTCATGGCTGTACACCAATACGAAAGCCACTCATCAAGTATGTGAATAGACAAAAGAGAGTGATTTTCGCCAAAGAACATCGTTTAAAGCCTATTTCTTTCTGGAACACTGTAATATTTTCTGATGAAAGTAAGTTTAATCTTTACGGAAGCGATGGACGATTTAAAATATGGAGAGAAGCTGGGAAAGCACTGGCACCTAAAACACCATTAGGACAGTCAAGTTCGGAGGTGGATCTGTCCTCGTTTGGGATTGTATGTCGGCTGGAGGAGTTGGAGAGCTTGCTTTTATTGATGGTATTATGGACAAACATGTAAATTTGGGTATTTTAAATGATAACTTGAAAAAAAAAGTGCCAGTAAGTTGGGGCTTGGGTCAAGTTTCATATTCCAGCAGGACAACCACCCCAAGCATACAGCGAAGATTGTGCAGTTATACTTGCTGTACCATTGCAAGAAGCAATTACACACTCCAGCCCAGTCTCAGACCTAAACGTCATCGAAAATTTGTGGTCGCAATTTGAGAAAGCTGTACATGAGCAGAAATCACAAGCAAGGAAGTTCTCAAGAAGGTTCTGAGAGAAGAATGGGCTAAAATTTCTGTTGAAACCACTAAAACACTAGTAGAATCTATGTCAGAAGATTACAAGCTGTAATTCAAGCAAAAAGGTTATGCAACAAAATATTAATTTGTACGTTAAAGGAAATTAATAATGGTGTATACTTATTTTGTGGTGTTGTTTTCCTCGTCTCAGATCTTTTATTTTTTTCGTAAAAAATAAATAAACGTAACAATTTTATAAGTATAGTACAGTAAAAGCATAGACTAAAATATATAAGGTAAAAGTTCAATCATCTTAAAGCAATATTTAATTTGTAATTGCAAAAAGTCTGTAAGTTTCTAAGGTGTATACTCAATTTTGTGGCCCACTGTATATATGCTTGCTTAATTTTAAAAAAATTATAAAATCTTCTGTTTAATGCGAAAGTTTTAGCCATTTTTTTCGAAATTGAAAGACATTTTTTTTCAAATGCTTAATGTAACAGAGAAAAATAGCTTTCTTTTTCGAATTTCCATAGACATATTAGTTTTTTGTTTCATAGATATTCCAAAATGTTTATTTCCCTTTGAAACAACGGAAAATTCATAATAGATCGCAATCTCCTATTGTAATAAAATCAGAGAATGCTTTTTCGAATATCTATTTCTCTACTGCCTTTTGTGCAGAAAACGAAAGCTGGTTCTACGTGTGTGGCATATCTTGTTCATCAGTCATGGTGGGCAAGTTTGGTCAGCAAGATGCAAGTTCTTGCAAGTGTATGCTGTTCAAGCTTTCATTATCTTCTTCAGCGCTGTCAGAAATTTTGTTCTATAATATAATGAAGAATTTAGAATGTAAAAAATGAATTTTAAACCTATATATTGCAATATTTGAAATGAACGACAAAATTAGTGAAAGACAAACATAGACACAAACTTCTAAAAATATTTCCAAAATATACTTTGTGAATTAAAATATTTACAAAGTATTTGCATTAAATAAATAAAAGCAGACGATTACTGAATACTTGAAGTTTTTGGAAAACCTTGATTTTTATTTTATGGGTAATTTGTTGAAAAAAACTATAGTTTATAGTTATTAAAAAGGAAAAGTTACGTTGTTGTTGTTGTAGCATATGGCTTTATTGGAAATCCATCCATTACAACAAGGATCACATACAAAGGAGGAACAAGCAGAACAAAGCAATATAGACAGCAATCGACACTAAGTCGGTCTCACACACCACACAAAGTCAAAGGGGGAGAGAGTAAATAACAGGGGTAGGCACTTTATTTTAGTCCATAAGGGCCCTACCCTCCCAATACAATTTCAAGATTTTTCCATGGCGCTGAGCGTCCCTGTCCAGTCCTGGACATTTCAGAAGATGTTCTAAATTCATTGTTCCATCTCTACATATTGGACAAGTGTTCGAGGCGAGAACACCTATCCTGTTTAAGTGTTCCGCAAGACAATCGGGTCCGGTTCTTAATCGAAAGTTGGCAACTGCCTCTTTTACGTGGTCTAGTGTTAAAGATTTTCTAGCTGTCTTGAATAGTGCACAACTTTTTGCCTTCAGATTTAATTATGAGATTATCATTCAGTTCAATAAAAATTTCTCTGTGAATATATTTCTTGAACGATTCTGGTGGAACTTGTTTCTATCCAATATTCACACCGGTTTCCTTTCTTTGCAAGTGAATCTGCTGCTTCGTTACCTTTAATTCCCACGTCTGACGGCATCTAATGGAATACAATTTGCTTGGCTTTACTTCTTAAATATTTGATATCTTTCTTAATTTCAGTTATTATTGGGATTTCAGTGTGATGGTTTAGGAGACAGCTTGTATGGCTGCTCTGGAATCTACGAATATTACCACTTTAGAGTAGCAATGATTATTTACTCAGATTATTAAATTATTTATTGCTAAATGAATAACATAGATTTCAGCATACTGGGAAAATAACCTGTCTCAGCAACTTCGTCTATTTTGGACCCGTCAGTAAATATTCTTTTCCACTGAGACTCTGGGTATTTTTTTTTTCCATTATTGACTGGGAAAAAATTATAATATCTTATGAAAAAGTATAACAATAGTTTTATTTAAGCATAATTAATTAGAATTTTTCCGTCATTTTCGATAATGTACCAGAAAAAGAAGAAATATCAAGAATTACATTTGGACTTAAATTTGGGTTACTACTACATAAATTCTAATTTGTTAAATAAATTATTTTTATTTGTTTATGAATTTTGGGAATATTCCTAAAAGGATGATAGAAATGCAAACGATTCTTGAAATAATATTTTTTTAACTATAAAAAAAAATTACTGTTTTCTTTAATTATAAAATAATTTTTTTCACATAATTTTCGGCTGCAAATGATTTAGAAAAACAAGTAATATAAAAAAAAAAAAAATTTTTTTTTTTTTTTAAAGTCAATTGCTACTTTTTTTTTCTCTCTACTGCAGAAAGTCTTTATAAATAATTTTCATTCATTTTTTTAAGTTTATCTGGCGCCCTCTATTGGTAGATATAGGCAACTTAAATCTAAAAAAACTAAAATTAATTTATGTAATTTAATTAGTGAATTACTATTTGAAAAACTGTATTCTCATCCAATGTCATCCACTACAAGTTCAAAAAAAAAAAAAAAAAAAAATGTATTTGAACTCGAGTGGATGAATAAGAAGTATTTTATGAACGATTGAAAATGTGAACAAGATATATATTGGGAGAGTGTGAGCTAATGGAAGGAATTGAATAAAAATATTAAAAGACAAACATAGACAGAAAAATTTACGTTTTAACTACACGAATACTTCAAAATAAATAAATAAAATTATTCTGTTTCCTCAAATATTTACAAAGTATTTTCATTAAATAAAAGAAGACGATTATTTATTTTAGTTTCTGGAAAACTTTGATTTTATTTTATCGGTAATTTTATTTTACAGTTACAATTGTTAAAAAAATTAAAAATTATAAATTTTAAGAAAAAAAAATTATAACTAGGGTTTTATTTAGGTACAACTAATTAGAATTTTTCCGTGATTTTCGGTAATGCATCCAAAAAAAAAAAAAAAAAAAAAAAAAAATCAAGAAATAAATTTGGACTCAAATTTCAGTTACTACTGCATAAATTATAATTTATTGGACAAATTATTTTTATTTATTTATAATTTTTCGTGAATATTAAGAAAATGCTGATGAAAGCAGACGATTTTCGAAACAATAATTTTAACTATAAAAAAAAAAAAAATTACTGTTTTCAATAAATAAAAGCAGACGATTATTGAATACTGTATATATAATATATTATTTAATTATAAAGTAATTTAATTTTTTTCCCCTTGCTGCAAATGATTTAAAAATAAAACGAAAGTATTCGAAGAACAAAGTTGATTTCTACGTGTCACTTGTATTAACCAAAAACTTTACAAATCCTTTTTTTTTGGTCTTAAAAAGAATCAGTGTACTGCTAAGACGACTCAGTTTTGTGAGACGAATTATATCTTCATGGAAACGAATTAAGTTCTTAAAAACTCCATATAGTACACCTTTACTAAAGCAAGCTTTTGGTCCTAAACCCTTTGAGTTATTTGCGCCATGATGAATGACTGAGACCGAAAAGGAGAGTTGGATCTCACAGGAGGAGACTTGTTGTGCGCGGGGAAATGTTGAGCCGACAAAGCTCCGGGCGATGGACGTGTCACTTTGAAAAACGAGCGGGGAAGTCTTGCGGTCAATGGAGAAAGCGACGCATTATATTCCGCGGGTTGGTGATAGTGCTTTCGGCGACAATAACTCATCCCGAGGGCTATTTTCTTGAGTGAACTGACACATGAAAAGAAAAAGATGTTTCACTACAAATGGTGAAACATGGGATCCAGTGTTCGTTTTTTCATATGCTTTAATTATTTGGATAATTTAGCCTTTCTTTCTATTTATCACAGTATTATTATCATTCTAATAATTGTGTCAGCTTGATGCTGTTCTTATATAAGGTCTGCGATGGAGCTAGAAAAGAAAGTGAAACTATCTTATAAAAGCAGAGATTTATCTATCTTATCTTATAAAACTATCTTATAAAAACAATAGTAATTTAAAATTACAGAAAGGATGAGAACTCATGACTTTATGCATTTTTGAAAAATTTCATAAATGTAGTGTCCACCGAGTTTTTGGCATTTCATTCCCAGGAGAGAGGAATGTATATTCTTTCATTGATAAGTATTGCACATAATAACAGGGGGCTTATTACCACAGGGTTCGAATCCCGGCGGTACCATGGATGTTTGCAGTGGTTCGGAATCCACTTTAAGCCGTAGATCCCGGTCTAATATGACAGTAGAAAGTCACAGAGCCCAATTAGACTTCTTCTCACCCACATCATTCCCAAACTGTAAAGGGGCTACTCGGCTCTAAGTACATTGATGTGGTGTGGCGTAGTAATAGTACATAATAACAACCCATCACTTAAATTTGACAGCAGATAAGGTAGTTATATTACGTGCAATTAGTGGTTTTGTACTGACTGATGAGAACATCCTGTCCCTCAAATCGGATAGCAGATATTCAGTATCATGTATTATGAGAAATTATCGAATGTTTGTGCGATTTTCTCAGGTCGGAACAATTACAGATGGAATATGAACTATACCATGAGTTGTTCCATCATGTTGGGTGATAGACCATGGGCTGATAAAGTGTTTACTTCAATGAGAAGTGAGGGAAGCTGACCCCCCCTTCCTACTGCGGATTTTCTTAAATGGAGGGTTTCTGGATAAAAATTAAAGAGTTCTGCGACAAGGAGTGTTGTTTTCCTCTGAAGTGATTGAACAGGTCTGAGAATCCATCTGTTTCCAAAATGAGCCCCTTGTGGTTTCGTATATCACGTCGTGTGATAATGAATGTCTGCGCAGACCACGTGTTTGAGATTCTACGAAGTCTCGAGAATTCTGAAACTCACCGACCTCGCAGTGAACTGCACTTGTGATCAAATTTACAATTTTAATTTTCATTTCTTTGTATAATAACAAAGAGTTCTGTATATATAGTGCTTGTAAATAAAAATTAAAGTGTTCCCATGATCCATGGCCTTCTTCTTGAAGCCGTTATGGGTTTAGTATAGGCAGAGACGCTACAACATATATATATGAAATGGGTATTTTAATAAACTAGATAATGACTGGATGCTATATATGACAGTAGAGTGAATTGAGAATATTGCTGTTACATATTATATTTGATTTTTGTTGAATCCTTTTAAGTCGAAAAGACTACGATATCCGATATTATTGGAAGACATGCAGAACATGATACGAAACACACTAATTAAAATGTTACTAGCAAACTATACGATAAACTTTACTTTTACATTTGTATTACAGAGATTTTTGTTTTCTTATTATTAATTAAGCAAACTCTTTCGTTAATTTTTAGTTCAGTTATTCATTTGAGAGCAAAACTAAACTGGTGAGCTTTTCCTGCCCTATACTGCTTCGCAAATAGTCTTTTAATTATTTTTTATTAATCAAACAAATCGTCGATACATTCTCATGTATCAAATTTAAATTAATTATTAGTATACTTTATTTTGGCAAGTTCTGATGAAGCCCATTTGGGTCTATTGGAATGACAGATCTTAAGGACTGTTCTTGGAGGTGTTAGGGAAAGGGATTGTTGAAAATTATGAAAAATTTATGAATGCTGAATGCTGTAAATGAATGAATGAAAAATTTATGAATGCTATCAAGACCCAGATATTCTAAAATTTATTAAGATCTATAGATTAAATTGGGCTGCTCATGTATTTAGAATGAATGATTTAAACTCTGTAAAAAGGCTCATTTTGGGAAAGCCACAGGGACAGAGAGGAAGAGGACGACCCAAGTTGCGATGGATAGACGCAGTTGAAAAGATGTTGCTGTACTAAAGGTAAAGAATTGGAGGACCCTTGTCACCCAGAGGAATGCATGGAAATCTCTTCAAAGGAAAGCCTTGGTCCCCTTGGGATGTCGTGATGATGATTATTATTATATACCTTATGTAAAATTAGATAAATGATTTTTCGGCAAAAATATAAATATCATTAACAGAGTTTAATTTTTCAATTTTTAAAAATAAAAACTATAATTTAATATAAACTGTAATAAATATCTTCTCTAGGGGCCATCTAAGCTCGGGGCATTGTCCTGGTTGCCTTCGTGGTAATTACTGCCCTGAATTCATTATGTGATTCATGAAAATAATGTCAAATAAATTGTGCATGCAAAAGGTATATTCCTTGTAACTTGTTATTATCATTTTATCATCATGACAGTTGTAGTTAAAAAGCACAGTCGGGGAAAAAAATACATAAAACACATTCTATGTCTGTTTTATTTTGCTGTGTATCAAATACACAATTTTATATCTAACTTTTGATTTAATTTTATGCGATATTATATAACAAGAATTTTTTTAATGTTTTTTACTTTTTTAAAAGTGAATTTTTAAAAATTTTAAATTGAAGTTATCTTTTTTTTTTCAAAGAATTCTCTTTTATTATTATTATTATTATTATTAATTAAATGAGGTATCTGAATGAAAAAAAAAAATGACATTATAGAACACGAGAATGATAAATGACTTAATAAATATAACAGACATTTTTAGATGTATTTCAAATGCTAATTATTTAGTTGCATTTGGATTAGCTGTAGAAAAATGTCTTTTTCAGAGAAATTCAGTAAAAATAAGTGATTGATTACCACATTAACAAAGCTAAAAATGAGAACCTGAATTTTCCATTTGCACAAAATTAAGGTTTGGTGGAGTCATAAGTAATAATTAAGAAAAGAACTTACATCAATCATTTTCTAATTTGTAACATAATAATAGTTAATGGCTTTATAAAATGTGATTTTTTTTTTTTTTTTTTTTTTTTTGCAACTCTTACACAAATCTTGTTCTGGATTTTTTATTTCTTATATCTTTTCATATAATATTATAAATTCTAATCATTTTACTTTTAAAAAAAAAAAGCTGTGGATATTTTTAGTAATTGAGATTAAGAATTGTTCTTTAGATTTGATTTTTAAAATTGTTTATTTAGATTTGTTTATTCACTTTTAGAGATAAAATTCATTAGAAAGAAAAATTATAAGATGTCAGAAAAATAGCTTATTAGTATGTATAAAATAATTTGTTCAACTTTATTTTTAGAAATGTTTTAGAATTGCTTACAACTGTCTTTTTTTTTTTTGGAATTGCTTGGAATTTTTATCTCTTGAATTGCTTGGAATTATCCTTTTTAGAATTTTTAAAATTTTCAATTGTAGAACTTTTAAAATTTTTATTTTTAGATTTGTTTAGAATTTTCATTTTTAAAATTGTTTCAGAAGTATCATATTTAGAATTGTTTAAAATCGCCATTTTTCAAATTTTTATTTCTTGAATTTCTGCGAAGTATCATTTTAAGGATTGTTTGTAATTTTCATTTTTGGAATTGCTTAGAATTTTCATTTTCAGAATTGTTTGGAAGAATCATTTTTAAAATTGTTTGAAATTGTCCTTTTTAGAATTTTTAGAATTGTTTGGAATTTTCCTTTTCAGAATTGTTTGGAAGTGTCATTTTTGGAATTGTTTGGAAGAATCATTTTTAGAATTGTTTAAAATTGTCATTTTTAGGATTGTTTATAATTGTCATTTTTAGAATTGCTTCGAAGTATCACATTTATAATAGTTTGAAATTGTCATTTTTAGAATTGTTTGAAGTTGTCATTTTTAGAATTGTTTGGAATTGTCATTTTTAGAATTGTCATTTTTAGAATTGCTTGTATCATTTTCAGAATTGTTTAATTGTCATTTTTAGAATTGTTTATAATTGTCATTTTTAGAATTGCTTCGAAGTATCGTATTTAGAATTGTTTGGAATTGTCAAGTTTAGAATTGTTTGGAATTTTCATTTTTAAAATTGCTTCTAAGTATTATATTTAGAATTGTTTGGAATCGCCATTTTTAGAATTTTTAAAATTTTCATTTTTAGAATTGTTTGGAAGTATCATTTATAGAATTGTCCTTTTTTAGAATTGTTTTGGAATTGTCATTTTTAGATTTATTCAATGTCATTGTTAGAATAAATACTCTGACATAAACTGTTTTCAGCATATTTTCTCTATTCCGTCCAATTAAATTTTTCTAGTGTCCTTTGAAACATTTATGGGTAATAAACTTAAAAAAATTGCTCATTAAAGAAAAAAAAGTGACAATGACAAACAACAAGCTAATCGTTTCACGCATGAAAAATGGTTCATCCTAAAGACTTCCTTTAACAAATTCAGTAATTATTTTTAATGAATTCGGTATGGAAATTCTATCATTACCGCTGCACTCGAGAATGGAAGGGAGGGGGAGGGGGGTCCCACCTAGAAGATGAAATACGACCGTTACAATTTCAAGTCCATGGGGTGTTTTCCCCCCAACAGCTCTTGGTATCCGGTTTACGCTCAGGTTGGCAAAGCGTTATCAGCGCTCTCTGTCATCAGAGCGGCATCTGTGTTGACGGAAATCGGTTCTGGCTGTCATCTTTTCCTTTGATGAAAACACCATTAGGTGAATGTGCTTCATAAAAATAAAAGAGACTCTAAGGCCTTCAATCATGAGTACGTATCTAAGAGACTCTGTCACCTTCAATCATGAGTAGTATGGGCTCGTGGGCTCGGCAAGCCCACGAGGGCTCATGATTGAAGGGGAAGGAAGCAGCTTCTGTTGTGATGGAGCACCCGTAGGTAGAAGCCTGACTTTGGCTCCGTGACGCTCTTACAGTCGTAGCAGACCGGGACCTACGGCTTAAAGTGGATTCCGAACCACTACAAACATCCATAGCACCGCCGGGATTCGAACCCGAAACCTGTGACACCGAGCGCTAGACACTCGGCCATTCAGGTCCCAAATTTGTGAATGTCAACGGCACGCGGTGTTCCCAGGTGGTCACCCACCCAAGTACTGATCGCGCCCAATGATGCTTGACTTCGGTGATCTAAAAAGAGACTCTTCGTAGAACAATCAGAGTAATACAAGGGCCGAAATAGAATGATTGATTGTTTATAAGACTTTGCCAAACCTCAATTTTGTACAATGGAAAATACACATCCCTAGTTTTCTTATGACAATTAATGAGCCAAACATAATTATTACACTAAACACCTTACATTTACGCACTGTATATTCCAGTAAGTTCCCACACTTAGTTTATATTTTTTAATAAAAACTGTGATAAAAAAAATAATTAATTCATGACATTTTTTTCCATATTTAATGTTTAATTTTGGCAAATTTGTTTAGGCAAAAAATGAATGAATGGAAAAAAGGTGAAAAGTGCGAAGGAATCAAGATTAGTTTGGTTTGTCGCACTACGGTCATTTTGTGAACACGCTGGTCTAATTAAATTGGCCTACATTTAACATGGATTCCGAACCACTAACAAACATCCATGCCACCGCCATGATTCGAATCTAAAGCCGGTGTTACCAAAGAACAGAGCATTAGCCAATTGGCCATCAGGCCGCAAGGAATCAAGAAGAAATATCAATCGTAGATGCCAACCACTGATGAAGATAAAGAATTGTGGTTTGTCAAATTTCAAAAAGAAAAACTATTGAGAATTATTATTTATAAATATATTTGAAAAGTAAGGGGCCTGAAGGTCGAGTGGCTGGAGCTCGGTACCACAGGTTTCGGGTTCGAATCCCAGGGGTGCCATGGATGTTTGTAGTGGTTCAGAATCCACTTTAAACAGTAGGTCCCCGTCTAATAAGATCGCAGAGCGTTGTGGAGGCAGTTTTACTCTCGTCCTTAGCCTATCTTCAAAGCCACACGTGCCCTCTGGGCAGTACTCAATGAGCAACAGTGGTGCAGCCCTTGCCAATGGCATAAAAGATTAACTTCTGTATTGCCAGCTGCATTAGAAACAACTACAACATTTAGAAAGTAAAATATAAACAAGCCCATATAATATAATGAAACAAAAATATATTTTTAAAAAAAATTCAATGGATAACACATCACAAATGGATATAAAAAAAATTAAAGCCATCATTTCACAGGCAATTAAAAACTTCGGAGCTGAAGAGGTCTGTGAATTCTCTTTATCTACCATTAAAGATCAAAGAAAAGATGGGGAAAAAGGATATGGCGAGAAATAAAAATAGTAAAAAAGTTCCATTAACGCGGCACCAACGAATTTTCGGCATACCACAGAGGCACTTTCAGGGAAATGCCCGGCTCTTGTCAACCCTGTTATGGGCCAAATTAAAAACCATTTAGTTTACTATTTTTTATTTATTATTATTATTTATTCATTTTTTTCACTCTTTTCCTCGAAAAAGGGTCACTAAACTATGACACCTGCGTATGTCTTGCATGTGGCCATGCATTTTGAGTTCCTTTTTTTCAATTCCTTCTATTAGCTCACACTCTCCCTATATATATCTTGTTCACATTTTCAATCGTTCATAAAATACTTTTTATTCATCCACTCATTCGTTCAAATACATTTTTTTTATACTTGTAGTGGATGACACTGGGGGAAAATTTCATGTTATGAAAACAGTTTTTCATATATTAATTCATTCAATAAATTTAATTCATTAATTTTTACTTTTTATATCCAGAGTTCAAAAAAAATTTCACTTATATAAGATATTTATTCAGGATATTAAATCTAGAAATAAATATCATCAGTGGCAGGATATAAATCTCGAATAAATAGGCGAAGCAGAGAAAAAAATTTAGTTTTCAGATACTTTTTTATTCTGGGTTCTAGTCCGAGTCAAGGAGGGAACAAAATGGAAAATGAAACATGTCAATAAATGAGTGAGAGAGAAAGAAAGTGTGTGTGAAAGAGAGAGAGAGAGAAAGTGCGTGAGAGAGAATTTTTTCTAACTTAAAAAAAAATGAATGAAAATTATTTATAAAGTACTTTTCTGCAATGTAGTGAAAAAAACAGTAGGAAATGACTTAAATTTTTTTTTTTTCTTATATTATTGTTAATAATACGAAAAAGTGAAAATAATCTTTGTTTCTATTTACTAGAAATAAAAAGTGCCATTACTAAAGCCTATAAATCCATATTAATGGAATAGAATTTGCCGTTGCAATGCTGATTCATGAGATCCGTGTAGTTGTCAGACTGACAGTGCGATTTTTATTGAAACCCAACAGGAAAAAACAATACAACAGATAAAATTCCCAAGATAAGGTGGGAAAAAAAAATGGAAGAAAGAAATACTATTTTAAAATTACATACTTTCTCTGACCCATATAGTGACAAGTGAATATTTAAACGGGAGTTATTGGTGAATGCAGCTGTAAAATATGAGACAGCGCAAAAAATTGCGAAGCCTTCCATCAAAAGCAATTGTTTCATGACAGCTGTCATTTGTCATGACACATCTTTCCATATTTAGGGTTAACTTAATTATAACTATTTTTCTAATTTCATCCGTTGATATAAAATCAATTGTTTTATTCCAGTTGAATATCAACCCATTTCAAAAGTAAGATGAGAGTTTTCAAGCAGAGATCGAGTTGCGAATGTTCAGTTCCTGCAACAGAATGAGCCTATCAAGACTTTGGAAATGGGCTTGCGAAAATAATTATGAAGGCAAATCTTGTTCTAACATTGATTATTAAAAAAAAAAAAAAAAAAAAAAAGCTGTGGACCTAAATGCAAAGAATATGGAGGAGAAAAACTTAAGACATATTCCTCTTAGTAGAAGTGGCACCATAAGATAAGCAGCACATGCCACTGAAGTTCCCAAATCTACATTATTCCGAAAAAGAAAAATCCATAAGGACATCCACATCCATTTTAAACATCTCCACATCGACGCAAAGCTTAAAATGGATCCACATCCATTTTAAGCTCAGGGAAAGCAGACCTTCGCAGCCAAGAATCCTACCTACAAGTTTAAAATGCTATAATGAAATGATTGAGAAAGACAGAAACTATCTGAACACTCAAAACAAAAATGATTATTAATATTTTTAATATATTGCTTAATTAAAAAAAAATTTTGTCTGTAAATACTCCTGACTTTGATACCAAAATGTAAGTTTTGTTTCCCGAAAAATTATGACGGGATAAAACTAAATACCTAATATATATATATATTAGCAGGATAAAACGCATCTACAACCATATCACTAATTATTATTAATATGTTAAATTCTGTTCTCTACGTACGGATTTATTCATGTAAGTGACTGTGTTTTTTCCCAAATCTTTAATGACTTCGAGCTATTAAAAAAATAAACTCTTCGTGTCGCGTTACATGTCAGGCATGTCCGAGAGCATGTTCCATGAATTATTTATGAAATTTAATATGCCCTTTACATAGTCTCTTTATAATTACTTAGTGAACAATGGTTTTTATTTTTATTGTATAAAGGAGGATGCGTTTCAATATCATATTTTATGTCTTGATTCCACAAAATCATCCGAGGCACAATCGTATCTGGGGGGGGCTGGCGGGCTTGTGTCCTCTCCAAGCCCACATGTGAAATGTGTGCCCTTCCCTCTTATGCACAATTGCTTTTTAATATGCTTTTATTAGTTTCACCTCTATGTTTGTTTGTTTGTATGTATGTTTGTTTATTTGTAACTGACTCTTTGGGCTCGATTTTGCCCTGCTTTAAGCGATCCGATTTAATTTAAACGTTGTAGACTTATCAAGGATCGACGACACTAAAATATTTTGATAAGTTTATTATCTCATCATGATTAGGATGGCCGGGATTAGTGATTTTATTTTAAATTATGAAGAGCAATTTAACCCATGTAGAATGAAAGTACCTGAGACACTCAAACCTACGTGGGACAGTGACACAACGGATAACGCGCCTGACTACGGATCAGGAAATTCCCTGTTCGAATCCTGGCTGGCTCGACCTATTCGCATTTAGCCTTTGTTTTACTCACAATTAAATTACTGTAAGAACCAGTCCTCCTTACCGGGACCTCATTTAAATATTATAGTTTAAAAACACACTTTTGAGTGAATCAAACTAAAAAGTAAAAATAATTGTTAACATAAGTATAAAATGACTGACGAGAAAATAAATGTCACTGTACTAAAAGCGTGGGGTGCTCGATATCAACAGCTATAATTTTTCACTACTTTCATTCCGAAATGCAGAGTTAGTTTAGAAATGTCATACAAAGCACCCCACGCTTTTAGAACTGCGACATTCCTTTTCTCGTCAGTCATTTTATTCTTATGTTAGCAATTATTTTTTACTTTTTAGTTTGATTCACTCTAAAAGCGTGTTTTTTATTTTTTTTAAACTATTAATTTATTTTAAAAATATTTCATATTTGAAGAATTCAGTGTTTTTCTTATCAATGCCAACTTCATTATCGCGCCTCAGTGTGTTGATTGAGATTGCATTCTTTCTGATTTAGTTTTATTCAATATTCATCGAAATAGTGAAGTTGACATAAGCGATGTCATATATGAGATGGCAAAAAGACAAAGAGTAATTTTTTTGTGTGTAGTACTACTTAGTTTTAATGTTCTCTTTGCCCGACTAGTGGCTCTGTGGTAACGCGCTCACCTGCTGAGCATTAGGTTGAGGTTTGATCTGCTGGTGGCTTCGTTGTAGACACTGTTCCAAAAACGAGACTCCATGGCGTTTGGGATGTTCAGCATCTTGCCTCATTAGTCGGAGTTTTCCGGGTTTTCTCCCATGCAGGGTAGTTTCCAAAAGTCCTCCCTGAAGGCACTTCCCTCCTTCCGAGTCAAAGCTTCTAACTACGGGTGCTCCATCACAACAGAAGCTGCTCCCTTTCCCTCCATCCATGAGTAGATTCTTCATGGGATGTCCGTCCCGCACCGCAGGACACTGAGGATTGACACTGACTCAACAACACAATAATATTCTTTTTTTTTTCGAGTAATTGAGCAGAATGAGTGTAATGTAAAAATTATCAATAAAATAATCAATAAATGGAATTTCGAGATCAGACACCTTTTCTGTTATTTACAGTTTTGTGCGACCTCTTATTGTAGATTATTACGAGAAATCCTTGACCGAGTAGCGGCCACTAACTCCTTCATTGTAAAATGTTGAAACATAGCGGTGGTCTCATGCCCTTTGAGTTAATAAGCAAAAAGAGATAATTAAATGCCCTTTTTTTTTAAAAAGAGAATTATTTATTTAATAAAATTATAAAAGTAAAAATATCAAAAATTTCAAAAGAGTAGCTGTTGATGAAATCAGTTGCATGCAATAAAACAGAATGAGCAAAGGTCGAATTAGAAGAAAAATAGCTTAGGAAGAAAAGCGAACTTTTTTCATCCAGGCAGTTGTAAGGAATTAATTTAAAATATTTAGAACAGTGCGAGCTCTTTTTGCTATGTTTGCGGGAAAAATATCATAATCGTAATTTTGTAGGATATTTAATACAGGGTTATTGATGTTTCGCATATCATTATAGAATTGAGTAGAAATTTTGTGAACAAATTGTCTTAAACTTGGAATCGAGAGTCTAATATCGTCATTACGAAAGTACCAGGGTGAATTCGTTAACATTCTGAGAGTTTTGTTCTCAAGCCTTTGAATAATTTCAAAATTTGTACTTGCGACAGAACCCCAAACTGGGCTTGCATAAGCTAATACTGGACGAAGATAAGAGAGATATATTAGAATTTTGAGATTAAGAGGTAAAGCTGAATTTCTATTGATTCAAGGATAAAGAATTCTAAATTGAGTATTGAATTTATTTCTAAGGTTGTAGATATTTTATGCGACCTATTGAGCTTTCATAAACTGTTACGCTTAATTTAGTTGACACAAAATCCTTACTTCACTTCACTTCAGTCGACACCCGTTCTTGGTCTCTCGGCCATTCGACGCCGTGCAAGTCCAGTAAAGATTTGCCATCTCTTCATAGCTACTGTACGTGTGGTCGACATCGTCAAGTGCACTGCAAGATGGGAGGTGGTTTGCAGCGCCACTAGAGTCGGAGCAAAGTGGGCAGGTTGGCGAGTCAACGACCCCCATGCGGTCAAGATGCTCTTGTATAAGCCCACTACCCTATTTTAGTTTCAGAAAAATTCTAAAAAAAATTATCGATTTATACACAAAAATCTATATTGTCTTTTTTTATAATTTTAATCAGTAGTGTAGTAAGATTAATAATTTATATCAATGAATTAATTTTTTTTTATAAAGTAAAACTTCATTTACACTAAACTGGGCATCTGTTCTGGGTCATATATGCCCTTTATTTTTTATTACAGTCAAATAATTCATTCTTGAGATGTGTTATAGAAAATATTATAGAAAAGAAAGATGTTATCTCGTATCAGTAAGTGAAGGTACTAGAGATAAGGATTGAGTATCGAACTGCAGGTGTGTGGGAAGGGGGAAAGATAAATCTCCTTCAAGAAAATGTAGATAGCAGAGAAGCTAACTGCACGTAGTATTCGACCTAGAAAAAGAAGTAGTGTAATCGAACAGGACTTTATTATCATGAAAAATAAAATATATTTCTTTGGCGAATTCAAGATAATTTTCTCAGTGATTTACTTAACGAAAATAAATTGATGATTTCCTTTTCTGTCAACCTATGTGCAGCCATACTGCTTAATAAAATAAGAGTATGTGTTTGGTTTGTCGCTCTACGGTCATTTTGTGCACACTATATGCTTATTAAACCGGTGGATTCTGGACCATTAACAAACAGCCATTCCACCGCCAGGATTCGAACCTGAAGTACCAAAAACCAGAGCGCTAGCCAGTTGGCCATCAGACCGCCTCCAATCTCATGGGGGGGGGGGGGATAATCACGAACATTGTTTGAAAAATTGTTCTGTATTATTATTTTTCATTGCCATGTTAAATGATATAATGTTTCCTTTTTTTTTTTTTTTTTTTTTTTGTTATTATTATCCTTTTTTAGCGTTGCAAGCACCACAATCATCAATATACAATTTTTAGTTTACATATATATTTTTTTTAAATGATTCCTTATATTTATTTAATTAAATATAAATTCAATAAAAATGATGTTTACATTTTTTTTTTTTTATCAAAACTGGGTCCTTAGAAATTTTTAATTTGGGCGATTTTTAAATTTGCAAGGAGATCGTTGGCGAATTTTAAATATGATAGGGGCTATTGGCGATTTTTAAATTTGCAAGGACGTCATTTGTTTGATGTGTATGGTTTTTTTTTTTAATTTTAAAAGGAATAGGCAGTCAAAAATGTTTTAAGAGCCACTATAGAAAGTCAGATTTTGTACTTTCACGAATGTCACCAGCAAGGAGCGTAGGGGGTACGACACAATGAATGCGCATGCTTGAATTCAAAATAGTGGAGATTACAGCGGTTATCAGAGTACCACCATTTCACAAGTGAAATGACTCTGTTGGTGCATACTTTAATCTGTGACCTTGAAACTTTGTATCAAATTAAATACGTTACATAGAAAAAAAGCTTCGCTTAATGTTCCTTTCTCAAAACTAATCTAGTCTTGGTGCTGAGAATTCATTTTAAAATGGTACATATATATATATAATTCTTCTGTACATGTGTTTGTCACTGAAATCCTCCTAAACGGCTGGACAGATTTCGATGAAATTCCCTGTGACAAAACATGGAGAATATTTTTAGGCTAACCCCTTTGTTGTAAGGTGCCACCAGATGGTGACTGCAGTCTATCAACGTCTATACCGTTCAACCGATCGCTATGAAAATGATCGCTATCTATAAATAAATTATATCTGTAAAGATATAAATAATTTTATAAAAATCTTCATAATTCCGCTAAATAATCCACTTTATTCATTAGTAATAAACTGTGTGATTACGAATTTGAAATAAGATAAAAATCACGTGATTCATTTATGTTGTCAAGTCGACCATCTTAATTTCTAGTTATTAATAAACGTTTGCCTTTGAAATCGTCTGCATGAAATAAAAACATTTTGTCAAAACGATTTTTTTTTCTACCATAAATAAAATTTAATTAAATTTTTTCCATGAAAATATTTTTAAGCAGAATCTTATTTTTCATTATATATTTGTATTAAAAGATCTATTTTATTCCATAAAATATATTAATTGCTAATTTTTAGAATACGTATTAGAGTAATTCAGTCAATTCATTCTTATGGTAGTAATTGTTATTGTGAATAAGAATGTTTTAAGAAGAGAAAGAATATTTCTAACGCTATTCAATGACGATTATTGAACAAAAACTTTTATTTATATTTCTGCTAAAAATTATTCTGGGGCTGAAAGCTTTTGTGTAAGGTTCATCTCTGCTTTTAAATCGATTCCTTTTTGATTATGAGTTATATCGCCTACATGCAATTCAAATCGAGTAAGTTTAAATAAATTATAATCTACTGTTGTTAATGAAACCGGTAAGAATTTTTTCACCATCAAATTCAAAAATAATTGCAAACTAATTTACATTTGTTTTCTGTTTATAATTTAATGTTTCCTTTCACTTAGTTATTTCAATGATAAATCCCGTTTAAATCCAAATAAATACCATAATGAATGAATAATTCCTTTGATGTTAGAAAATTTCGTATAGTTTTAATCAAGTTTGTCTCTTTGTAATAAATCTTTTAAATATTGTCAAGAATGAAATCTGTTATACTATTATCAGGGGGATTTTTTATTATATATAAATTAAATAAATACTAGATTTTTTTTTGCTAACAAAATTGAAACAGAATTATCAATTTTATTATTTTTAAGACTTTGAATTTAATTGTATACATTTACTATCTGATTCGTAATTCTTTTAATTGGTTTTTCTTATTTTTGATTTAATGTATCCCTTTATTAATAAAATATTTAATTTATTATTTACTCTATTTTTTTCATATACCAATTGTGTTGCATAATTTGTTTATATTTTATGATAAAACTTTAAATCTGCATTAAAATTAATCGAACTTTTTTTTTTTAAATAAGATTGTTAAAATTGTAAAATATGTTGAATATTTTTCTCGAGTTATTTTTTTTTTCATTTTAATTATTTTAAATTATAATTACTTTAATTACTTATTAAGTTATTTCTTTGTTAATTTTTTTGGTATTTTTATTTCATGAAAAAAATTATTTTTTAGTAAATTAAATTTCAAAACATTTATTTTTTCTGAAATTATATTCTAGAGTTCTACATAGACATTCAGAAATTTTTCTGAATATAATCGCCATTTTTCTGCTTCTCAACAAAACCTATTAAATAAAACGATAATGTGTTTATTAAATTAAATCAAGCAATCACTGTTCATATCTGCTGATAAAAAATAAAATAGCTAGAACATACTTTTACTGTAATTAAAAAATACATATTTAGCAAATAATATATATTAAAATTAAAATAATAAAATTAATACATATATGCAAACAAAAATAGATTAACGTAAATTATAACAACAGTTCTCACCTTTTATCTATCATTAAAGGATGAAAACTGTTGTTATAATTTTTATGCAAATATATTTTTGATAGCATGATACTAATTAATTTGTAGATAGTTACTATGAAGAACTCTAGAATATATTCCTAAAAAAATAAAGTATTTGAAATTTAATTTATTAAAAAATATGTCATAAAATAATCAAAATAAAACAAAATTAATAAAGGGAATAATTAATAAATAAAGTAATTTCAAATTAAAATAATTACTAAATTAACTAATTAATAAATAATAAAAATAATTTTAAATTAAAATAAGTAATTAATGAATTAAATAATAAATAAGGAAAATAATTTTAAACTCAACTGATTAATAAATAATGTATATAATTTTAAACTAAAATATTTAAAAAATGAATGAATAAAATTAATAAATAATGAAAATTATTTTAGATTAAAACATTTAATAAATAAATAAATTAATAAATAAGGAAAATAATTTTAAGTTAAAATATTTAATAATTTAATGATAAATATAAACTGTATGATAACTGCATGATCCCAGAAGCAGAAACATGAAAACAAAAATAATTAAAAAAAAAAATAACATACGCCCAACGTGGGGCTCGAACCCACGACCCCGAGATTAAGAGTCTCGTGCTCTACCGACTGAGCTAGCCGGGCTTGCTACACACTATAGTATTTATTTTAAAACCACAACACATCATCCTTTATTATCTAGTACCCCTCTCTCTTTCCTAGTGGGGAAGCCCAGTGAAGATAATTCTACCAAACGATACGGAAGTAAGATTGTGGCAGCACAGCACAGTTGACCAGCAAGTCACGAGTGGGGATTGCAATACCGGGATACCGAATACCGGTATTTTGAGCCATTTGTAGAATTTTGTAATACCGGTATTCACAAGTTTAAATACCGTTTTTTTCGGAATTTACTAGAAATTTAGAATTCTTATCTGTCAAATTCTTATTCTATTCTCCACAAACCTATCCACATTCAGAAGAATTCGGTACAGTTCTCGAAGATTATAATGACACTAATGTCGATAGTGAAAAAGAATTTTCTCTTGAACAAAAATTAGAATTGGCGATAACTAAAAAAATTTCAACAAACCAAAATAGAATACAGAAATCAGCTATATCCAAAACAATCCGACGAGAAATAGATTTATTCGAAGAGGAGGGATTTAGAGAGTAAATATCTAGAAAAAGTACATCGCGCATTGCTAACAGTACCACCGACTAGCGTAGATGCTGAAAGAGCGTTTTCGACAGCTGGTAATTTTTGCACAAAATTACGTTCCAGACTTAATGGTAGTACAATTGATGCATTATGCTTTTTAAATCACTAAGATCACTTAAGATGCTTTTTAAGATATTTACACTTTTTTGTGATTTAAATAAATAAGATGTTTCTTTAATTTATTGATTGTGATTCTTTATATACTTTTATAATTTATAAGTAACATTTTTTTTTTGTGATATTTACATTTTCTAATAAAATAAAAAAAAAAAAAAAAAAAAATCCTGTTTTTTTTTTTTTTTTTTCTAAAATTTGTACTACCTAAAACCGGTATCCTGGTATTAATATCCAAAAAATACCGAATACCGGATTGAACATTTGGTCCGATATTGCAATCCCTAGTGACAAGCAATGTACTACTACTTAAAACTCTAAATTCTTCCTTTTCATTTTACCAGCAACGTACTTGTCCAATAATTTAGTAGTTTTTAAGCTAAATGTTTTTGTAACTGGAGGTAAGGGAACTGTTTTCCCAGGTACTCATTAACTTCAACCTGCCTTGCCGTGGTTGACAAGTGGGTCGAATACAATTTTGGGTGTTAGAGGTTCTTTGTAGTAAGGGGTAATAGAAAGGGGTAGATGTTTCAAGGTAGTCAATGGGAGTTTGGTTTAGTTTGTCGCTCTAAGGTCATTTTTTGCACACTTGGGCTCATTAGAAAGGGACTTACAGTTTATCGTGGATTCCGAACCCTTCACACAAATCCATGCCACCGGATTCGAACTTGAAGTCTGTGTTACCACTTGCCAGAGCGCTAGCCAATTGGCCAACAGGCCGCAATAGGGGGCTGGTAAAAAAAAGGAAAACGATAAAAAAATAATTGAGAAAAACTATTCATCGACGATTTAAAGACAGTTACCAGCAGTTCTAATTACAAAAGAAGAAATCTATAGTTAATACCGGATTTTGGGCTGCAATACAAACATTTTTAATGGCATTTCCTCGTCATATTGAGTGGAACGGAGCTATGGTGGGGTCAAAAATTTGCTTACGGAAAGAAAGAAATCCGACCGGAAATATTGGAGTCAAAAATAGAGCAAAGGATTCATCCATTTGATGAGGATCATTTTTAAACGTGATTCGCCATTTTTATTTTCCTCTCATCCTCCGTTATTTCAATTTTATGCATGTCATGCAAATATAATTAGGGCTGTATTTAAATGAATAATTCTATAATTTCAAACTTCAGGATATGCAATATCCTTGTTTACCATTTTTCAAATTTCGACTTCCAAAGGGAATTGTTTTATTCTGAAATGGGGGAGATAGGTATAAGTCATGACTCAACAACAAGCCGGACCCGGTAAGGATCCTGCTTTGTCTTCAGAAGAAGAGTTCATTCTTGGTAATTATTTATTGTTGATATTTTTTGGGGGAGACAACTTATCGTGTATAGTGATCAGTGATTCGCATCCATCCATTTATTTATGTTCGATGATTATATATACAAAATTACGGCCTAAACTGGCCTGAATGGCCGAGTGGCCTAGCGTTCAGTGCCACAGGTTCCGAGTTCGAGTCAGGCGGGGCCATGGATGTTTGTAGGGGTTCGAATCCCACTTTAAGCCGTAGGACCAAGTCTAATCTGATTGTTGGGCGTTGGGCTGGCAACCCTACTCTGTAAAAGTCAGCTTCATGGAGCCAAGTCAGACTTCTACCTACGGGTGCTTCATCACAGAAGCTGCCCTTCCCCTTTCCCTCCTTCTGTAAGACCACACGGGTTCATGGGCTTGGTCTAGACGTTTATCAAGTAGGGATAAGAAACAACAACAACATGGCCTAAACAATTGACTGTCGTTTAGCAGAGAATTTAATATAGGAAAATTCTTATTTGCTTTTGAAATACATAGTCCTGTTTACAAATTTAATACTTTAATATTTCAAAGAATGCCTCATTAATTGTAAAAAAGGATTACTCTTATACAAAATAGAATAAAAATATTCTATTATGTCCCAAATACAGAAGCATTTTTAACTGAAAATGACTCAAATTCAATAAATTATTTATTAGTCAGAAGTTCTATTTAATATTGAAGACGATGGCAGAGATAATTTAGATTATTTAATTGTTGTCGTATTTGAATTTTCTTTGAGTATCAGGAAGAGCAGGTTCATATTTCATATCTAGGTCAAACATCTCTCTTATAAATTTTTCTAATACTTTTCTTCAACGAGCAATGTCCTCGTCCGATAATTTTGGAACTTTTAATTTTTTTTTTTTTTTTGTAACTGGAGGAAAATAAATGTTTTCCCAGACAATCCGCAACTTCAATCTGCCTTGCATTGCCTTGGCCGACAAATTGGTCGAATTCAACCCTCTAGTGAGCAGGGGAATGATCTAAGGGGGAGGGGGGTGATAGCAACCTCGGGTGCATTTAGGGGATATTAAATAAAAATAATGGGAGGAAGAGTAAAAAAAAAAAAGAAAAATGTCATAAAAATGTTTTTAGAAAATTAAAAAAATTAATCGATTATAACTATTTATTGATAATAATATAACTATTTATCCATCGAAAAACTATTCATCGATTATAATTCATGATAAATTCACGAAAAAGTAAGGATAAATGTACAAAAATATTCAAGTCTGCTTTCGTTAATCTTACAACTACTACTACTACTAATACACCACACCACATGCTGAGTTGTCCCTTTACAGTTTGAGAATGATGTGGGCGAGAAGAAGTCTGATTGAGCTCCCTGACGCTCTACGGTTTTTCAAGTCTACGGGTTTCTACGGGACCTATAGTTTAAAGTGGATTCCAAACCGCTACAAACCTCCATGGCACCGCCGGAATCGAACCCGAAACCTGTGTCACCGACGATCAAAGTGATAGACACTCGGCCATTCAGGACCCTAACCTTACAGCTAAACTATTTTTCGTCAATCTTCACATACACAAAATCACAACGCCTAGTTAAAAAAATCAGGATAATGCTCATGCCAAAGTGAAGGCAACATTTTTTTTTTTTGTACATCGGTAAGCTTCGTATTCAACTATGAGTGGAATGCGAAGTCTATTATGTACCACCACAATGTACACCCGTGTACACAATGTACATTGTGGTGGAACTTCGTACACAATGTACACTACTACAATGTTTACCCACAATGTGCCTTACAATGTATCACCTGTCGCGACGGGTGATGAAGGGGAGGCGTTGCTTTTAGGGGAAACTTCTTTGAGGTTACTACCCACATTTGCATATCGTAAAAGGAAATATTTCTCCCAGGCTACCTTAACTGGCGATGTGCCATCGAATCTCATCGCTTTTGATGGTACCGAGTGCACTGTACGCAAGCAGTGGATCTAAACCTGTCCTTTCTGTATGCTAGCTGTTCACGTTAGAACTGAGCCAAGCGTTAATGAAATAATGTTGTTGCTATAGTATGCCAGAAAACAGATAATTAAACTAAAACAATTATAAATTATTTTCGGAGTAATTTCCGTACTGTCAATAGTCATGATAAGCTTTAAGCTTAAGTAAATAAATAAAAAAATTAAATAAAAAAAAAAATAATGTTGAATATTAAAAAGTAAACTAAAAATTAGATATATAGATAAAAAAAAAAAAAGGAGCTTTCATTGTGTATTTACCATCGTTCAATGTGTACCACTTCCCTCTAACAATGACCCCGTGTTTTTCTTAACAATTTTTTATGATTGTTAAGAAAAACATAGGGTCTCATGGCCGAGTGACTAGGACTCCGACGCTCGGTACCACAGGTTTCGCGATCGAGTTCCGGCAGCACCATAGATGTTTGTAGCGGTCCGAAATCCACTTTAAATCGATATCCCGATCTAATATGACTTTGGAGCCTACTGACAACTCTACCCTGTAAAAAGAAAAACATCTCATGTTTCCGAATCTGCCAGTAGGAAGACGACCTTGTCTCGCCATGGGACATTGAAGATTTAGTTTGATTTGCCGCTCTACGGTCATTTTGTGCACACTTTGGACTAATTAGACCAGGACCTACAATTTAACATGGATCCCGAACCGCTCACAAACATCCATGCTACTGAATGTTACCTGCTACTTCATCCATGCTACCGAATGCTACCATCCATACTACCTGAAACCTGTGGTACCAAAGGCTAGTGCGTTAGTCAATTAGCTATCAGGCCTCACCATTGAAGAAGAAGAACACATTTTTGTTAGAGACAGGACAACCTCCATCAAATCATCCTTTCATTAAAAATAGTGAAACAGATGCTGCTAGTATATTGAAATTTGAACCCTACTACACGGTAGCTATCATAAAACATAGTACACTTTTTTCTTTGTATTATATGAGTAATTACATTTTATTTCATTTGTTGGTTAAAAAGAAACATACAAAACACGTAATCTCCAAAGGTTTTTCTTGCGAATTACAGTTTAAAAACGGAAAAACGGCACCCAAGCACCTTAGAATGGCGTAATTAGAAACACCCACTTCCACCTCGGTCGGCTGTTACCTTGTGTCTTGGAAGGGTTATTCTTGAGATAAAGCATAATGAATAATGCACGAACTTCGTGACTGCAGCAGCGGCGACCGGAAGATTTATTCACCGCCAATTTAAGAGGACAATAAGGTGTTTAACAAAACCCAGGAAGAATGGCCAGGCCGTAAATTGCAGGCCGTCCAGAGTCTCAGTTGCAAAAACTGGGTGAGGTGGTAACGATGCCCTTTGTGGAGAGGGTTCTCCGGGTTACCATGACAAGCTAACGCGGATGACATAAGGTTCTTTGAGGAAGAAAAACAAAATGTTGTAAAAAAGGTGGTCGCATTCAAGAACTAAATTGGGCAACTACAATAGGAAGCAAAATAAATAAATAAATAAAGAATATGGGTTAATATCAGAAAAGGGACAAAGCCATGTTATTATTCTGTTATTTACTATGTACACTTTTTTTGTTATTTGGGCTGTCCTTCATTAAAAACTTAATTGGATTTACTTGTTTCTCACTTTTGTGTTGTGGTTAAGAGTGAACAGCTACTGGCTCAAAGTAGGGGGTTACAGCCAAAACATTTCCGACTTCTTAGTGGAATTTTTATACCGACTTCTGACTTTTACCACAATCTCTTGAACTGGGATCTTTACTAATGGATTTGTAAAATGAATATTATTGAATTGAACTATATCCATTGAACTCTTATGAAACATATCTATAAAAAACAAATTTTTGCATTGACAACGTATTTTTTACAAGTTTTAAAGGTGTAGTATTGCTACTGTAGTATTTTTCTTATGGGAAGAGTTTTGGTATTCCGTTCCCAGGAGACAGGAATGCATATTCTTTGATAAGTACATAATAATTCAGCACTCAAATTGGTCAGCAGGCAAGCAGTGTTGCGGGTAGTTATATGACATGCAATTAGTGTTCTGCTCTTATGAAACAACCTATCACTCAAATCTGACAGCAGATATTCAGTGCCATGGATAATGAGACTCATAAAATTAGCGATTGTCTGTGCGACTTTCACAGGATAGAACAAGTACAGATTGAATATGATATACTGTGAGTTGTTCCATCGTGATGGGTGATCAACCACGAGCTGAGAAAGTTTCTACCAATGAGAAGTGAGGAAAGCTGACCACTATCCCCCCTCCACTTGATTTTCTTAAAGGGGTAATGAAAGGAAAGAGTTCTGCGACGAATCGACAAAGAGTGTTGTTTTTCTCTTTTTCTGTGAGGTGACTGAACAGGCCGGTGTTTCCGCCTGTTTTTCCAAAGTGATAATGAATGTGGTCTCGTGTATCACGCCGTGGGATAATTAAGGTCTGCCGCAGACCAGAGACTCGGGAACTCTGAAAATCTCCGATTGCACTTGTGAGTGAACTGCACTTGCGATTTAATCGTGCACTTCTGAAAAAAAAATTTCTATTTTCAATTTTCATTTCTTATATAATAACCCTGAGTTTTATATCTGTATGTAAATATATATAATGCTTGTAAATAAAAATTAAAGTGTTCCCATAAAAGTGGCGTTCTTCTTGAAGCTAATATTGGTCTAATATAGGCTAAGATGTTACATACAAGATATTCTTGTACTCTTAATTTACAAAATACATACCTAGCAGCTGAAAATGGTCAAAGTATTAAATAATAGCTTAAGACAAGCAAAAGATAATGGTACATTTTAATAACAAAGATGCTATAGTTGTAAAACATAACAACACGTTGAATACAGTTTTAAAGAAAATAGTTTGAATTAACTTTATCAAAAGGCATGGATTATATTATAAAGATGAGTTTATTTATTCACAGCAATATTTTTCACAATCTGAATTTTAAAAAAAAAGGATTTCTATTAGATATAGTGCCGCAAACAGGGACAGGCAAATAATACGTTAAAAAAATTTTTTAAAAAAATCTGATTTACTTGTTCATCTTCTTCATTGGCGTAACAGCCCCATGGTAGATTAAGATCGTCTGCCAACTGGTCTCTGATTTATTTAGTAGATAAAATAAATAATTTGCATTGTTTCTTTACAAAATTCTTAAAAAAAAGCGGCCTTTATTGGTTAGAGCTCTGACTTTCGGTTCCCCAGGCTTCAGGTTTGAATCTTTTGGCGTGAGTGGTTCAGAATCCACTTTAAACTGTAATCTATTTATCCTAAAGTGTGCAAAAAGAAAAAGAAGACCGCGGTGAGAAAAAAAAAACAAATTTTTGTTTATATAAAAAAAAAAAAATTATAAATTGCTTAGGTCATAAACCTTTTCTTGGTTAAATAAATAAAATAAAAAATAATTTTGGTTAAATAAATTTTTTGGTTAATAAATGGCTTAATAATTTTTGAAACAAACTAAATTATTTATCGTTTAATCGACTGGCGTTATTTATTTAAATGGAAGGAATATGATCCTTATTCATTTTGAACTTAAAGTTTTCGGTGAAAATTTTTTGTTCTAGATTCAGGCCTTAAAAGATACTAACTATTTTCGGTAATAAATATACTATACATACGTTATACTAACGAATAACTGACATAACTTTTGTCACGACTTCTTGGATAGTTTCAGTTTTTTTTAAAATACTTATACAGCTGCATTTGTAAGCCACATTTCGGCAAGGAATATTTGAAAGAGCCAATTATGTATCTTTGATATAAAAAACAAACAAACAAATCAGTCCATTTCCCCCATCAGACGGAAAGTGTTCAACACGCGCGATTTCGTGGCTACGACCACAACGGTAAAAGTCAGCAAATTATTACAGCATATGCACTAAACCACAGCTGCTAAGGCACTTCATTCTTTAGACAACAAAGGTTAACGGCAAAAGAAAATATAATATATTCAAAATGATTATATATTCAAATTAAATGAATTTAAAAATGATTAGTTTTTTTTTTATTTCCCAACTCAAGATTTAATTGTTAATTTAATTTATTTCACTTGCAATAGATTTTACCTTTTTTTTTTATTTATTTTGCCCAAGATTTTTATCTTGAGTGATAATTTGCATATTTGCATGACTGTCTTTTTAATGCACGAGATATAGAATAGTGATTCCCAAACTGCCTTCCCTTTTGAAAATAATAATAGTAATTAATAATCAAGAACTTCTCGAAATGACATTTTTAAGTGGGGCTTGATACCGAGTGGTTAGCGCTCTGACGCTCGGTACCAAAGGCGGTGCCATGGATTATTGTAGTGGTTCGGAATCCACTTTAAGCCATAGGTTCTGGTCTAATGGGGTCGTAGAGCGATGTGGGGGTACAAAAACGTGCTTCCAAAAGCATACCTTCAAGCTACACGCGTCTCTTGGGCAGTGCTCAATGAGTAACAATCATTTAGAGTTAAGGGACGCTTACCATTTTTCATAAATAGTTAACTGGCCCTCATTTTCGGATAACGTCAAGGACCCCTAATGCCAGCTGCATCAGAACAATAACAATCATCACTCCTTCTTTGAAATCTACAGTCTTTAAAAAAAAAAATAATAAAAAAAAAATAATAAACTTCTGTTCTTTATGCATTTATATATTGACATAAGTCTTAAATCCAAAAAATAAGTTGTGAATAAGTTATTCTGAAATTGAAAATATAAAATTGTTGTCTAAAATATTCACATGACATACAGAAAATTGAGAAAATGGAGAATAACATGAAAGTAAAAATGGCGAATCACGTTAAAAAATGATCCTCATGAGACGGAAATCCATGGATGAATCTTCTGCTCTATTTTTGTCAGCAGCATTGCCTCAAGGGTCGAAATTCGTTGCCGGTTTCATTTTTATGGTAACACATTTGTGACCGTAATGAACTCATGTTTTGCTGAATAGGATGAAGAAACGCAATTAAAATATATTATAGTAACCCATAATCCAGAATAGCATAATGTACAATTTTGGAATGCATTTTTATTGTCTTATTATTCTTCATTTTCTCAATATTTTGTGTGTCATGCTAAAGTTATTAGGTTGATTTTAATCAATAATCTCATGAATTTCAGCTTCGAGATGTCTTATTGCAGCTTATACACAACATCTACATCAGGTTTGGTATGTTGCTCTTCTGTCATTTTTTTACATATGAGGGATAATTATATCAGGATATAACCATTCCAAACCACCAAACATTTATGCTGACAGGATTCAAGCCTGAAGTAAGTGGCACCAAAGGCCAGAACGCTAGGCACTTCAGTGCCTGCACTGGTAGGAGTGATGTCTGCTTCGAGTTTGAATTTTAGTGGTTAAATACTTTTTTTTTTTGTATTGTTTTTACAAAATAGCTAACAGGCTTCATTACATAGGTGTGAGTCAGTGAATGGAAACGATATGAAATGAAGTATCATTATATTATTATAATCAATGTACCAAGAAAAGTTCAATGACAGGCTCTGAAGAGACGACTTTTAGGTGTAATTGCTCCTCATTTGCATGCCTTATCAGAGAAAACTCTGGAATCTTCGACGCGGTAGCTTGCGAGATGCGTATGCAAGCTGTCTAAACCGTCTTCGAAACCCCTCATTTCTGAAAGCAGTCAGTGCAACAGACGCCACCGATGAATCGAGGCCTACTGAGCGCACCTACTACAAGTCACGCAATTAATTGATTAATTATTATTCAATTATTTGGCCTATCTTTTTCAGAAATGGAATATACACATTCCTCAAAATAACCGGGCCGAATTTAAAACAAATTGCAAGAACTTTTTTTTTCAGCTCTCATAATGTCTCTTGTAGTATGTTGGAACACATTCAGTAACAAAATAAGTCAATTAAAGCCACTTTTCAGGTAGTCAAATTAGCACTTGTATTTGAATCGATTTACATTTTTTGTAAAAAACTAAAATAAACATCGAAGGAAACATTATAAATTGTCATGAATAGAAAGATAATATGCATGTCTTATCTAAAACATTATTAAACCCATCCCCGAATTTGAACGGCTTACTTACATGCTAATAAAGTGCCTGACTAGTAGCCCAATGATAACGTATGCAGTTAACATGTGTAGAAGAAATTAGCTGGTGGCGTCCATTGTCGTTACTGCTTTCCGAAAAGAGAAGACTCGGTGGAGATTGTGACAATGTGAGTGAAACATCTATAGTCAGAGTACATGGTCGGAATTTCCAGGGTTTTCTCTCATAGGACATGCATATGTGGCGCAGTTATCCGTAAAAGTTTTCCGGATGGCAATATCTTTTTCTCAACACACCTTAGGGAGCTGTTCGTCACATACATCAGCGGAACACGAGTCTCATCAATGTTCATCAACAAAAAAATAATTATAAGAACCAGAAATTGAGTATAATTAATGTAGACCTTATATCATTTATCATTATCATCTTCAGTGACGCAACAGCCCCATGGTGGGCAAAGGCTGTCTGCATGCTGGCAGATTTCTAGACAGGAGATTTTTTTTTTTACGGGATAGGGTTGTCAGGCCTACGGCCAACAGCCATATTGGACTGGGACCTACAGTTAAAAGTGCATTCCGAACCATTGCAAACAGGCCTTAATTTTGCATATATAATCCTCAATCATCATCATCAATGGCGTAACAGACCAACCCCACGGTGAGCCAAGGCTGTCTGCCTGCTGGCAGATTTCGAAACAGGAGATGATTTCTTTTTACAGGGTAGGGTTGTGAGACTGATGCACAACGCTCTACTGTCATTAGACCGAGACCTATGCTTTAAAGTGGATTCCGAACCACTACAAGCATACATGGCACCGAAGGGACTCGAACCCTGAAATGTGAGATCGCCAGAGCACTAGTCACTCGGCCCTCAGGTTCCTATAGTACTTATAACACTATTAAAAAATTAAAGAAGTAAAAATGAACAATATGAATAATAAAAAGTTACTTAAGGGTAACTTACAATAAGTAAGAAAAGAAAAAAAAATTGAAAAGGGGATATTTTCCAAATTTTTCACGCCCCGGAAGAACAGTTGGAATAACCGGTGTTTAAGAATAACTGGGTTAGAAATACTCTTACAGAATTATTGTTTAATTTATTATTATTAATTGTTTTTACAGAATCAAAAATAATAAACAAGTAATATAAAAAAAAATTTTAAAGTCAATTCCTACTTTTTTTTTCACTCAATTGCAAAAAGTCCTTTATAAATAATTTTCATTCATTTTTTTTAAGTTTATCTGGAGCTCTCTAATGGTAGATATATGCAACATAAATCTAAAAAAAACTAAAATTAATGAATTAAATTTAATGACTGAATTAATTTTAGAAAAACTGTATTAACATCCAGTGTCATCCACTACAAGTTCAAAAAAAAAAATGTATTTGAACTCGAGTGGATGAATAAAAAGTGTTTTATGAACGATTGGAAAATTTGAACAAGATATATATAGGGAGAGTGTGAGCTAATAGAAGGAATTGAATAATAGATAAAATAAATCTTAATGATCAAAAGATCTATTCAAAAGATGAGCACACCAGAATTGAGAATTGTGTTGAAAATAAACCAGAGCTGTAACTCCTTTTTTCCATCCTCTTATGTTTACAAACTAGAAAACCAGCTTTTTATTTATTTATTTTTTTCCCTCGTGACATTCGCGTGCAAAAAGTGGAAGCAAAACCGCAAACTGACAGACAGAAACCAGTCAAGAGCTCGTTTTGCCATGAGGTCCGCCGATGTTCATTTTTATGGTTTCTTTGTAAGTTTAAAATAAGAAGTTAATTCTGAATAAAAAAAAAAAATATGTTGCTTAGGTTCTTCTTCTGATGTTTCCTTAAAAAACATTGAATTTTCTTAAATAAACAATGTGTGTTGGACCTGAATGGCCGAGTGTCTAGCGCTCGGTGCCACAGGTCTCGAGTTCGAGTCCCGGCGGGTCATGGATGTTTGTAGTGGTTCGGAATCTATTTTTAAGCCGTAGTCCCGGATCTCTTATGACTGTAGAGCGTCACGGAGCCAAAGTCAGACTTCTAACTACGGGTGCTCCATCACAACAGAAGCTGCTTCCTTCCCCTTCAATCATGAGTACGTATGGGCTCGTGGGCTTGGCCTAGATGTCTGTCAAGTGGGATAAGAAACAACAAACAGCAACAACAGCAATGTGTGCGAAATATCGATAGTCAGAATGCATGAGGGGCCTGATGGCCGAGTGGCTAGAGCTCTTTACAATTTGTTGTAATAATAGGTAATGTCATTGCGCGATAAAAAGTTATTCACTTATCATTTTTATCGCCCAAATAAACAAAAAACAAAAAAAGAGAAATGAATATATCGTTTATTCTTTATTTGTAACTAGAAAAACCCGGCATACGTTGTCCTGCTAGAAAAAAATGCTTTGTAGAAAATGACATATCGCGAATCTATTCTCCATGTTCCAACGTATGTGCATACTCATTTTCATGGATATTGCTTGAACGGTCTATAAGACGAAATGCGGCAGCACCCTCTGGGGGAAACAGCCATAAAATGGATAGCGCTAACCTAATTTCGGTCCAGTCAAAATCGGTTCAGAAGTTTAGAGGAGTTCAGTGACAGACGTACGTACAGAAGAATTATATATATATACTATACAGGGGGTTATCAAAGTAATGGAAACATCTGTGAGTAAAAGTGACATTTTTGACTGCGCTTCGTAAGCATTAAAATATAATTATAGCTATCAGTTTTTTAAAATGGAAATGTATATATTCTGGTAGTATGCGGTAGCTTTATTGAAGTTCTGTAAGTCTTGGATTTATTTCAAACTCGTCAAATGTCGAACCTTTCAGATTTTCAAAGATACCAAATTGTAGGAGCCCGTCTAGTTGGAGAAAGTGTAACATCCCAACTTTTAGGCGTTTCTAGAGGTACGGTGTCTAAAATCATGACAGCATACACACAGCGTGGCAAGACAAGCTCGGCAAAGCAAAAGAGTGGACGGAAAGAGAAGCTCACTGAAAGCGACCGACGACGGGTATTGAAGCGGATTGAGATGTCTCAAAAGCGAACAACTGCAGCAAAAGTGACCGCAGAGCTCAATCAGCATCACGTTATTTCTAACTAGCAGAAATGCCGGTGCCTGCAATGATTGACACTGGAGAATTCTCCAGTGTCAATCATTACAGTCAGCAGGCACCAGCATAAAGAGGGCATTTACGCCAGAGCAGCAATTCCCAAGCCCCTTGTAACAGATGTTAATGCCAAATGTCATCTACAGTGATGCCATACTCACAAAACCTGGTCGATTGTTAAGTGGAAGAAAGTAATATGGTCTGACGAATCGTCTTTCGTACTTTTCCCTACAACAGGACGGGTGTACATTTGGAGGACACCTGCGCAAGCGTATGGTCATGATTGTCTCCCTCCCAACTGTCAAGCATGGAGTTGGATCTGTCATGATACAGAGAGCCGTGTCGTGATTTTCTGCTGACCAATCGTAATTCTGTAAGGAAGGATCACTGGGGAGAAGTATAGAGAAATTTTAGCTGACCAGGCCCATCCTATGAAGCAAACTTTGTTTCCTACAGGAGATGGAATTTTCCAGGAGGATAATGCACCCATCTATTCTGCAGGACTTGTCCAATCTTGGTTTGATGAACACGTGGATGAAATTAAACATCTACCTTGGCCCGCACAGTCACCCGACGTCAATATCATTGAATCGTTATGGTCTATTTTAGAGAGTTCAATATGGAATCGATATCCTCCACCGGCATCTCTCCCAAAACTTTCACACTATCTCCATGAAGAATGGCACACTATTCCTCCAAACACTATTCAGAACTTGTATGAATCGATTCCTAGGAGAATCCAAGCTGTATTACATGCCAATGGCGGTCCTACACCATACTTATAAAGGATTCTTTATAAATCTATGGTGTTTCCATTATTTTGATAACCCCCTGTATGTGTGTGAACGATACTGAACGTTCGTTTCTCGCTTATTGCTTACTCTACAATCACCATTTTGAAGAAAAGGAGAAGAATCTTCGGGCTAGTTAAACCGGAATCTACAGTTTAAAGTGGATTCCGAACCACTCACAAACATCCATGCTACCGCCAGGATTTGAACGTGAAACTTGTGGTACCAAAGGCCAGAGCGCTAGCCAATTGGCCAAAGCTTAACAAAAAACTTATATAAAAAATAACAATTTGAATGTATATCAAAATGCATAAAACAAGCCTACACAGGCCGTTGGTAGCACGGGGTCCTCTTCTTTATAGGTCAATTTTACTTAAAAACTTCATAAGATTGGCGATTTTTTAAAAATAATTCCAGATTTTGATAAAGAAAAAAATCACACGATCTGTGTCTAAATTAATAATAAAAGTACACTTATATATATTTCACACTTTGATATAGTATATATAATATAAATATTACGTTCTGTAATCCATTGCAAAAATAAGATATTAGAATCTTTTCATTGAGCAATCCAAAGTTATTTTGTTATTAATTTACTTCGAACAAAACTTACGAACTTAACTTACTTAAACTTACTTTACTTACGAACTTATGAGCCTCAATCTCTTCCAAGTCATCTTGTTTCAAATTTAATTCTGAAATTGCTGAATGGTATAATACTTAATATTTATAAATTATAGAAAATAAAATAAGAGAACTTAAAATGTCGGTAAAATTTTTTTTTAAATATTTAAATTATCGAAATTCGGGGATTTTATATTTTTAGCATATGCTTGAATTGTTATATATAGTTCTTATTTTAAAAAAAGAACACTATAATAAACTCATCATCATCAGTGGCGCTACAGCTCCATGGTGGGCCAAGGCCGTCTGCCTGCTGGCAGATTTCTAGATAAGAAATGTTTTCTTTATGCTGGGTAGGGTTGTCAGTATTACGCCCATCGCTCTACAGCCATATTAGACATGGATCTACGGTTTAAAGTGGATTCGAACCACAAGAAACATCCATGACACCGGTGGGACTCGAACCCGGTGGTGGCATGGATGTGCCAGAGCAGATATGCCGAGCGTCAGCATCTGAGGCCACCAGGCCCCTCTATAATAAAGTACGAGTTTTATTAATTTCTGCTGAGCATTCTTGCAAATTAAGATGCCATAAAAACTGTTAAAAATATCGAGAGCTTTGGAATTAATCTAAAATAGTATAACAGTCCATTTATTAAGTTAATTTTAAAATAGAAATGACGGTCATAATTTTTTCTTAATACAGTAGAACCTCTGTAAGTCGAACTTAGAGGGAGACGCCAAATAATTCGAGCTATAGAGTTTTCGATTTATGGAGGATTTCGACTTACGCGGATTTTGTAAGGAAATATTCGACTTGTAGAGGTTTAGATTCTTTCTAACTTACTTTGAGTTAGAGAGGTAAAATAAATAAAAATTCATCTTACAGAGGTAATAAACATGTTTATTTGCAACTTAGAAGTTATATTATGTACGGCAATAAAAGATCAAAATAATTCCGAAACAACCTTAAAATTAAAAATATTATCTATTAAAAAAGTCAGTTATTTATTTATTTGCTTTAGATAATTCGATCGTTCTCTATCTATCGCTAGAGTTCAAATTAAATCAATAGCAATAATAAGAATTATAATAAGAATATTTCATAGAATTGGTTATTCTATTTACTGTATACTCATACATTGTTTTCTAAGAAACAATGACGTGCATCGTCGGCAAATCCTTAATGTCGGTAAGTTATTTTCTTCGAGCTATAGAAGTAATTAGTTTCAAATGATCGAGTTGTAAAGATTGTAAAATCAAACATTACTAATGTTTGAGATACAGAGGTCCAATTTTTTCGAGTTACGGAGGGAAAATATATACCAAAAGGGCTTGTGGTGATTGACTCATTATTTCGTCATATAGAGGGTTGAAATTTCGAGTCATGGAGGTTTTGGGGCTTGAAAGGAAGGGAACAAAATTTTTTTCGAGTTGTGGAGGAGGACTTATCGAGGTTCGACTTAAAAATGTTCTACTATATTCAAAAAATATAAAATATTGAAATTGAAACTCGTTTTCTTCGTAAATGTCAAGTGGAAAGTTTTATTGTCATAATTAAATAATAAACATTTAACCTCTAAAGTTGAAACAAAGGAAATAAAGAAATATTTTGAAAAGAAACATGTTGACAGGTGAAAAAGAACGGATGTTCAACCAAAAAATGACGCAATGTTTTCTCAAAAAACACACACACAATAAAAAAATATCTATAAACATAAAGTTGGGAAAGTAATAAATTTTATCTATCATTCAAATGCGACAGGTGTGTTTTTCTGGGAAGTTGTATCCAGAATATTTCTAGATAAAATTCCTTTCTTACGAGGTAATTGTTTTATTTAAAAAAAAAAACCGCTAATATTAGCAATTTCATGTTTTATTCATTTACGACATTATCTTATTTTTCATTAATTCTCTTTTATTTGTCTTTAAAAGAATAGCTTTTGTTAATTATTTGAATATTTTGCATGTGTTTTTCCTGTTACTTAGTACTAATTATTACTAAAGATCCAAAATTTTTATATTTTTAGGATTTCTAACATAACATTTAGATAAAATGATTTAAAGGTTTGAAAATTAAGATTAAATTCGTACTGGATTCTTTTCCTACAATAATTTTTTTATATTCTATTATGAAAAAAAAGAAAATATTATTGACTTTTGGAGAATTTATAATTTAAAAAATAATCTAATTTTAGCAATTTCTTGTTTTATTTATCTATTATATTATCTTAATTTGTATTAATTTCTTTGTTATTCATTTTGAAAAAAAAAGTTTTTGTCAATTATTTGAATATTTTGCCTGTGTTTTCCTTGTAATATGGAAGATTTTAATGTTTTTATTTATATGATTTCTAGCATAGTATTGAGATAATATGATTTGAAATGCCTATACATTTAAAATTAAATTAAATTTGTTATTGATTTTCTCCTACAACTAATTTTTATATTCTATTATGAAAAAGTTATAATTAACTTTTAAAAATTAATTAAACTATTCTAATCAATATTATTTTTTATTTAAGTTTATTTATAATTAAAATAATCTGTAATATTATAATTAAAAAACATTAATGCAAATAAGACTAATCATGTTGTTATAGAATTATAAACCCGACTCGTGGTACAGTGGCAACGCGTGCCGCTGGTGAGCATGAGGTCAGAGGTTCCATTCGTTGGCGGCTTTGTTATAAACACTGTTTCAATAAATTGTAATTCACTGTTGTAAACACTGTTCACACTAGGAGACTCGATGGCATTTGTGATGTTTAGCATCTTGCCTGGTTTGTCAGACTACCTGGTGGAAGCATTCCCGGGTTTTCTCACATTCGATAAGTAAATGTGGGGTAGTTTCATCTGAAAGTCCTCTCTGAAGGCACATGCCTCCTTCTTCAGATCATAATAAAATGAATTTATTAACATAAATATATATCAAAGAACATTTTTTTTCCTGGTGATTATACTAATAAAATCTAAAAAGAGTTTGCAAATTATATCCTCTCCTGGTGATGCTCTAAAATCAGAATGATTTTAACTTTCTTTTTTTATTTAATTCGTTAGATGTCTTCAATTACTTTTTCACTTTCATAACTTTCAGCTTATTTATTCCTAATCGGCTTTCGCTAAAACCTCTAAATCCTTATTATAATAATTCTTTGTTAACAAATTAGAACTATTTCATATAATTTTTAGGCATAATATCTTTCAAATTTTTAAAAATTATGAAAGGGATTCAGCTTTTAAATTCATAAATTCAAAAGCTCTTTCTCCAATCTCAAAGAATATATAAAATATATATATATATATATATATATATATACATTTTTAATTTAAAAATAAAAATATTATATATAATATTTATATAAAAAAATATAATAAAAAAAATTAAATAAATACATTTTTTTTTTACATAATCAAAATTCAAGAGCAAATAATCCACCATAACGACATAAAATAAAAAATTATGCATACACACAGACAAAATCCCTTCCAAAATACCTTTCTCCTCTTGTACGCCGCTCTGTTTGAATCCTGTTTTCCACACAATCGAATATCGAATCATAGATAGATGCAATGATTTTTTTTATGGTCAAATGTTTATTTTATTCTAGAGATGCAATGGAAAGATCGCGGGCAACAGAAAACAGAAGGGGGAAAAAAAAAAAAAAAAAAAAAAAAAAAAAAACCAGCTGAGTTAAATGACTTTTTAAGTTATTGAAAAGAAAATAACAAATGTGAATACAATTTTTTTTTTTTAATTAGATATTCTAAATATTCCGGCTAATAGAAGATTCCACATTACAATATCTTTTTTTAAAAAATTGAATGAAAGGATTTATTTTTAAAAAAATCATTATATTCAATAAAAAAATTTTCTAAACCAGCAATTAAATCAATATAGAAATATTTTCAATGAACAAATGAATATAATTTATTAAATATTTCTTTCGTGTATAAATGAACGTGTTGCTCTTATACAGCTGGCAATGCATGAACAGTTCATCTTTATGCCACAAGCAAGGGCTGCACCGCTGTTACTCATTGAGCACCACCCAGGGGTAAGTGTAGCTTGAAGATAGGCAACGGATGCGAGTTACACTACCCTTATAACGCTCTACGATCCTGAGACCGGGACCTACGGTTTAAAGTGGATTCAGAACCACTACAAGAATCCCGACTAGAACCCGCTACTCGGCCATCATTTCCGTCATATAAAAACGAACGTAAACAGCCATTCATATTCCAAGTCAGAAATATTATCCCCTCCTTTTGTCTAATCAACATATTCATTATGATGATTACAGAAACAGGTTTATTTCTTTATAACAAAGTTCAATAGTAAGACAATGCTGATGATGAAACCCTTTATAAAATATTTATGGTCAGATTACGAATTAATATATTTAGAAAACCAGGAAATCGCACCTACACGAGTTGCCCTTGAAGAATCGTATCTGCAACATAAATTGTGGGGAACTTTTTTTTTCTTCTTATTATTATTTTATACCTTTTTATTTAAATTTGAAAAACAATTTTTGTCCAACTCGAATGTCGGTTGATTTATTTAACATTTTGCTAATGCATATTGGTTTATTAAATTTTATTCTTATTCTTATTATTATTTACCTTTTTATTTAAATTTGAAAAGCAATTTTGTCAACTAAAAATATCATTGATTTATTTAAATTTTGCTAATATATATTGTTTTATTAAATTTTATTCTTATTATTATTATTATTGTGCCTTTTTATTTAAATTTGAAAAGTCATTTTTTTGTCTAACTAAAATATCGATTGCGATTTATTTAAAAATTTTCTAATATATATTGTTTTATTATTATTTTCTACCTCTTTAATGATGAATGACAGTTCCTACTTTTCTAATATTTAAAAAAAAAATGGTTCATTGGAAGAAAATAATAAATAATAAATTTATTTAGTTTCTTAAATTAGATATTCGAAATATTCTGTATTAATGGAAGATTTCACAGTCGAATATCTTTTTTTTAAAGTGAATTGAATTAAAGGAACTTATTTTTTTTAACAAGCAAAAAAATACAAACAGTATAATAATACACAATATAACGTTTTTCTTATACAAGCAATGAAATACATACAAATATTATGAAAATACTTATATATTAAATAGATGAATATAATTTATTGAATATTAAATATTGTGAATATAATTTATTGAATATTTATAATTTATTAATATAATTTAATAAATTTATTTATTTAATTTTAATTAATTAATTTTATAAATTATATTATTAATATAATATAATTTATTTAATATTTATATTTATATTTATTGAATATAAGTCCTACATATTTTTTTTTTTTTGTATAATTACCATATTCTTCATAATGTTTGTTGAAACAAGTTTATTTTTTAAAGCAAAGTTTAGTAGTAAGACAATGCTGATTATGAAACACTTTTATAAAATATTTATGGTTATTACAATGTTACAATATTACAATGCTGATATTTACGATTACGATTTAATATATTTAGAAAACCAGGAAATCACACCTACACGAGTTGTCCTTGAAGAATAATATAATTTGTGGGGAACTTTTTTTTTCTTTAGCTGTCAGGTTCTTGAAAACTACAATGGACAGTCCTATTTTAGAATCGTGGGGGTCTTTTTCCGGTTACAGCTAGCATTTATTGCCCAACTGTGATTGATAAATCGTTTTACGTAACGCGCCAATGGAAAGAATATATTAATGCATCACGACCACCTGAGCATTCTTTTTGAACACTTCCTTTCTGACCTACAAGAACAACCCCATAAACGAGTGTTTACAGTTGCGACAGAGATGTCTTTTTGTACACCTGCATACAACAGACATTAAAATGTTCGATTTTCGAACTGGCAGCTGTATTGTTCCTTGCTGTTTTTTGTTTGTTTATTGAATATCTTCTTGTACTTGTTTTTTTTTTTTTTATTTCGATTTTCCACGCATCGTCCTACATCGTGGGAAGCCAGTAAATATCGTCTGCCGGCCGATGAACTCGCCAAGAAGAAGAAATCGTTTGTTCTTTTCTGGCAGACGAGTTGTAGATGCAGATTCGAAGTCGTAGAACAGGAAATAGGATCAGCATGTGTAAGCTTTCGCCAACAATGCAGAAAAGTATTGTTTTATTTATTTATTTAAAGGTAGAAGATGAAGGGGGATTTGTTTCGATCGAAGAAAGAAAGAAGAAGGTTCAGACGGGACGCAAAATGAAAAGTAATGCAATTTGAGTGTAAGAGTATTAAATGTCAAAGCCTTTTGGTAGAAGAGAAAAATGGAAATCATTTGCAGTGTATTGAAGTTATGAATGCAATTTAAAATGTAATTTACAATGCTCTAAGACAGGGTTCCTTCAATTGTAGGGGGCCAAAATATGAAAGGAGAGGATGAATGGAAATGATGAAAGGAAAGGATTAATTCCTGAGAAATAAAAGATAGAGAAGAGATCTAAAAGCAGTGTAAAAGAAAATGTTTAATTAATTACATCTTTTTAATACTTAATTATGACATCAATTCAAGGAGCTATACGTTAATAGAATTTTTGATACTTTTACTAAGTTGTAAGTATTTATTTATTTGCAATTGCTCACTACTAGCACATTTTAATATTGCTTATGCTAAAATTTTTAATAAATACCATTTGCAAATAAAAGAAGAAAAAATTTGTTGTATATATATACATATTGTATAATATATATATATATATATATATATGTATTTGATATTCATTTTGCCCTTTCTTAGTAAACGTTTTTTAAAGCAATTAACTAAAAAAATTTTAATGAAATTAATTTACTGTTGTTTCTTATCCCACTTGGTCGACAACAACATCTAGACCAAGTCCAAGAACCCGTGTATTTAGACAGACGAGTCATGATAACGGGTAAAAAATGCAGCTTCTTTTTTGTCCATACGGCACAAAGACATGGGACACCCTAAGGGAGAAGCCTGACTTTACCGTACACGGTAATACCCTGGGCACTGGGTACCCATTTTAGTCGCCTTTTATAACATGCGTGGGCTACAGTGGGACTATTCTAACCCAGACCTACACGAAGGTATTGATTTACTAGAAGTCATCACTCTTCTGTGCTTTTCGCGCTAGTTCTATGGTTTTCATTTTAACAAATTCTTGAGTAAAAGATGCTAATAAAAAGATCCGATCATGTCCTATACGTAACTTTGGTACCACAGGCTTCAAATTCGAATTCTGGCGTTGGAATGGATGTTTGTGAGTGGTTCGAATCCACGTTAAATTGTAGGTCCCGATCTGCTTAGCCGTCGTGTGCAAAAGATGAGAGTAGAGTGACAAACCAAACCAAACCAAACCAATACGTAATTTTTCAGCTTATCTGGATGGACTCTATTCGAATTTTGTAATGAAACTTTTTGCAATGAGATAACATTTCAATTATTGAATTTATCGTGCCAGTAAATATTTAGCGCTTTTTTTTTAGTTAGCGCTTTTGGTTCAAGTTACACCTGCGAATCGTTTTTTTTCAAAAAATGAAATGGACCCAACACAAAACACGCTCAAGCATAACAAGCGTTAAACTGCAACATCCATGACAATGTGCAAGTACCCAAATTCAGATCTATTTGCAAAGTAGTGAAAGAGAGGAGAAACACATCTCGCACTAGTAAAATAAATATTTTTGAATGGTTTCATTTTTTATTTCGTTTATATTCATATATATATATTTCATTTTTAGTATTATGTATATTTTTTTACAATGTGCGTTTAGAATCATCATTATTATTATATTACCTATGTTGACATGTAAGAATAATAGTAAACACAACAATAATAATTCCTTAATGTTTAAATTTTTAAATCAAAAAAAAAAAATGTCTATAGTGGGTCTAAATTTAATAGGCGAATATATAACTTTATATGCGGGCTACGGAGTTACTAGTATGCTGCATTTCCAAAAGTGGCCGCAAGATCATTTGTGTTGTCCACCCCTGATCTAGATGTTGCTGTCTACCAAGTGGGATAAGAAACAACAACAAACCACGTCTTTTCTTTAGCGTGCATTCATTAAACAATTTAAACTACCTTGAATATTTCTTTTTTTTTTTTTTTTTCCGTGTTCATAAAATAACTTATCCGCCCAGTGTCAGAAACACTTTGATACAAATAAAATGATGTCATAACAATAAAATGTCTTTTGTACTCTATTTCGGAAACAGAGATAAAATGTCGGCGAAGGAGAAAGGCACCCGGAAAAGCCTTTCGGAAAATTGTGTCAACAGACTTTAAAATGTTACTCACACACTTGCGAAGCACCTGCTCCTTTAAAAGTATTCTTCCGACACACTTTTATTCAGATGTTCTAACTCCCTTTAATGCAGAATCTGAAGTGAATAAAAAATATGGGGACTTGATCATTCAAGTTCTATTTATTGCAATTTTGTCCAGTACCAAGTACTCGAGGAGTCTGATGACCGAGTGACTAACGTTCTGGCACTGCGCGGTCCAGGTTTCGGGGTCGAGTCCCGGTGGTAACACGGATGTTTGTAGTAGTTCGGATTCTACTTTAAGCCGGAGGTCCAGATCTAATAAAGGTATCGGGTGTAGGGCTGACAAACTTATTCTAAACTTATACATCTTAAAATAAAAAGAAAAAAATCGTCTCGAAATCTGCCAATAGGCAGGTGGCCTTGTTGCACTAATGATGAGGATAATATTTTAATGTGGGGCCTGAATGGCAGAGTGGCTAGCGTTCTGGTGCTCGATACGACAGGTTTCGGGTTCGAATCCCGATGGTGCCATGGATGTTTGTAGTGGTTCGAATCCACTTTAAACCGTAGGTCCCGGTCCTAATAGATCGTAGAGCGTTGCGGGGGGCATTGTTACTCCGCGTCCGTGGCTTATCTTCAAGTGACACGAGCCCCCTGGGTAATGCAAAGTGAGTATATTGATATTTCACGCACATTGTCAAAATTTCCACCAAGACTTCTCGTTTCTAAAAGTAGTAACTACAATGGACGAAACCAGCTGAGCCCACCTACACACGCTATCTGCATGTCACTGTGTACACTTCGCCATTCAGGCCCTGATACAGGGTGAACTAGCAACTGCGACATTGTTAGATCTAAAACTTTACGGATGCTTCGTCACAACAGAAGTTGCTCCTTTCCTTCTAATCATGGGATGTCCGCGGCCTAATGGCCAATTGACTAGCGCTCTGGTCTTTGGTATCACAGGCAGGTACAGGTTCGAATCCTGGCGGTGGCATGGATGTTTGTGAGTAGTTCAGAATCCACTTTAAGCCGTTAGTCCTCGTCTAATGAGCCCAATATGACGGTAGAGTGACAAACCAAACTAAACCTTATATTGCTAAAACTATCGATCCCAGATACAACAGATATTGTTGCTAGCGGTTATCTTCTCGCGCGTGCATCTGGCAGTAGCATGGATGTTTGTGAGTGGTTCAGAATCCATGTTAAACTGTAAGTACAGGTCTAATTGACCTAAAGTGTGCAAAAAGACAGTGGAGTGACAAATCGAACCAAACCAAATCTTAAATCGCAAAAACTATCACCCAGATACAGCAGTGATTTGCTGCTAGTGGTAATCTTTTTGCGCTCGTGTATCCGTCTTTTCGGGAAGTACGGGTGTCCTTCTGTGCTATCTATCTCCTCTCTCCAAAACTCGAAGGAGGACTTGAGATGATAAGAAGATTACAAAAGTGTCATTCCCACTCGAGAGCGCTCTTATCTCTCACTCTTATCTCGTCGTTGTGATTTCGAGCCTCTCTGTCACGTTTTCGGGCTGCCAACTGCGATCGGGTTCGCACGGTAGACTTGGAGCAAGTGCTCCTCCACTCTTATTCTATTGAAAAGTGTTATTATTTTTCTTAAATCTTAGTACAACACATGTAAAATTGCTCATAAAAATGTATTATTTTTTTTTAAATTCAATTTCATTAATATTGTTCTTTCCTTATTGAGCTTCTGCCAGGTGTTTATTTTGAAATACCTGAAGTCTCTTTATATTTGTGAAGGAGGTGGAAGCCCATATCGGGCCTCTATAAACCAAAATAGGTCTAATGAAGGACTTGTAGAGCAGAAGCTTGCGTTTGATCGCTAGCCTGCTCTTTCGAGAAATTTGGCAGTTGAGTTTAACACTCGCAACGGTGAGAACTAATGTTATCTCTGGCTGTGGCGGCCTGATGGCCAAGTAGCTAGTGCTCTGGTCATTGGTACTACAGGCTTCAGCTGTGGCAGGGATGGCTGAGGCAGATACTCTGGCTGTGGCAGGGATGTTTAGGAGGGGGATCAGAATCCGCTTTAAACAGTAGGTCCCGGTTTAATCAGCCTAAAATATGTAAAAAATGATCGTAGAGCGATAAACCAAAATCAAAAATTTGATGAGATTCTGTAGACCAACTGACCATTTCTCCTGAACGAGACAGGGGGCGCTCCTGCCAATGCGTAGGAGAAAGCATGGTTACATGCTGTTATTCTACAAAGATTGAATCTATGAAAAACTTTGAGCATTTCTAGTCTGCTGGTGGAAAACTCTAATTTTGGTGTAATTCTATGGTAATTTTAAATTTCTCCAAATCGGAATTTGATCACCATTTTTTATGTTGTTGTTGTTACTAATCCCCCCTGGTGTGGGAAGCGTACACAAGGTCCAAAAGACCCCTTCGCAGGAGACTGGTCCATGGCTAACGGTAATATGCGGCTTCCCTTTAGCGACGAACCACCATTGCTGAAGACTGACTCAACCTCAAAACAACGTTCCACGTTCCTATTATACCAGGACCCACGGTGTAAATTGGAGTCCGCACCACTACAAACATTCATGGCACCGCCGGGATGTTTTCTGTTGCAAGCGGATTTAAATCTACACATATACTAAGCTTGTGCACTTTATCACTGAGCCACGAGTAGGACTTCTGATTCCTCAACCACGATTTTTTTTTATTTAATATAAAACAAAAACTGAATTGAAACAATTTTGCTTTAACGATTTTTGTGCGGCTTGATGGCCAATTGACTACCGCTCTATGGCCTTTGGTAAAACAGGTTCCAGGTTCGAATCCTACCGGTGGCATGGATGTTTGTGAGTGATTCGGAATCCACTTTAAACTATAGTTCCTGGTCTGTTTAGCCGTCATCTGTACAAGACGACCGTAGAGCGGTTTGGTTTGTCGCTCTGCGGTCATCTTGTGCGTACGAGGGCTAAACAGACCGGGACCTACAGTTTAACGCAACCGTAGAGCGACAAACCAAAATAAAAGTCAAAATTGGTGATTTAGGAGTAGTAATGGTAATTTTAAAATTCTCCAAATCAGAATTTTTTTTTTCATGTGAATCATTCTTCTAAATCGTTCAACCGACTCCAGTGACGTCAACTCCAAACATCTCAATACAATGACTCAGGAATAAAACGTTCTATTTGGTCTTTGAAATCCTGGAAGAAATTAGACTTTGAAAAGTTCTGATTCATTCCTTTCGATAAATAATTAACACTTAGATCAAACAACAGTTTTTGATTCGAGTTGCGAAAATGAATAAAAAAATCTCACTTTTAGAACGATCGTTTCTATTTTTATGTCAACTAACTCAGTTCTTTTGTCTGGTTGAAACGTGCTTATCGAATAGTTGATTCACCAGAACCGAATTGGACTTGAATTACGAAAGAACTACATATCATATCACAATTTTTTTGTTCCTTTTTCAAGAGACAGAAGCAATCTGGTCTTCAGACCTCTGCTCAAGTTCAAGCGATTCATTCGAGCACCTACGAGTTGACATTCAGGACTTTGAGTTCGTGACAAGATTTCGAGATTAAGATAATTCTTTTTAATTATAACTATTTTTTTTTTATCTCTCTTGTTGAACCTTTGTTCATTTTTGTTTCCTTTCATTGCGGACTTAAAAAGAACGATTACACACTTCTTTTTTCTTCCTTTTTCGAATGTCAAATCACGTTTGTGGCTTATCATATGCTTCTCACCTTTTTTCTTGTTATTATATTTGCGTGAGATCGGGGTGGCAACGGTCGGTGCAGGTGTTCTTTTAGCCGGTTTTTTTAATTCAATAGACACGTAAACATTTGTACTTAACTTTTAATTGTGAATTTTTTTTATTTTTATCATTTTATCAGTGCATCTATCGTAACTTTTAATTAGATTATTCGTTAGGAACAGTCTTTATGTCAATAATCTGATTTAAATTTCGAAGCCATATCTGCGAATTACAAAATCGAGTTTTAGAATTCTTTTATGCCAAAGATGCACAAGGTCAAGGGCCTCAAGCAATTGAATTTGACCTTGGTTTGGTTTGTCTCTCTAAGGTCATATTGTGTACACTTTGGGCTAATTAGCATAAGACCTACGACTTAACGTGGATTCCGAACCCCTCACAAACAACCATACCACCGCCAGGATTCGAACCTGTACCCTGTGGTACCAAAGACTAGAGAGTTGGCCAATTGGTCATCAGGCCGCATTCAAATAGAGGTTTAGTTTGGTTTGTCGCTCTACAGTCATCTTGTGCACACGGGGGCTAAACAAACCGGGACCTACAGTTTAATGTGGATTCCGAACCACTCACAAAAATCTGCCAATCACTAAAAACATATATATCTATTTAATTTTTAATTATTATTAATAAGTATTACGGGGCCGGAATGGCCGAGTGGCTAGCGCTCTGGCGCTCGGTACCACAGGTTTCGGGTTCGAGTCCCGGCGGTGCCATGGATGTTTGTAGTGATTCGGAATCCACTTAAAACCGTAGATCCCGGTCTAATAGGATCGTAGAGCGTTGCGGTGGCATTGTGACTCCGCGTCCGTGGCTTATCTTCAAGTGACACGCGCCCCCTGGGTAATGCAAAGTGAGTAACGTCTGAAAAAAAAAATTAATAAGTATTACTGTTCAAAAGCAAGTAAAAAGGTCAATGCTTGATAATACAAAAACTTAATAAATGTTTAAGCATTTAGTATCTGCCAGCTAATTCTTGATTTGCTTGAAAAGAGATCGTTGATTCGTAGGTCGCAGCATTTTTGCTGATGTGCGGATACTTTAGATTACGTATATTTACTATTTTGCTTAACACTTCGTTGAATTAGTATACAAGGTGATTCAACGGTTATTGGGTAAACTTCAAAGCGATGTTAAAGCTTACTAGAACATGTTTTTTTTATTTATATATAGGAATGTAGGTAGTGGTGCGTTAAGGCACGAAAACCAAAAATGTGAAACGGAAAGGAAAACATTGGGTTTTTTTTTACAGTCTTTAAAACAAACAGTCGCTTTTTATGTCGTTACAAAACAAGTTTTTACAGTCGGTGCAAACATTGAATGTTAGCAATGAATGTTCAAAATTGCAACCACCAATAGTAGTACTACTGTGTCCAAAAAGTAACACCAATTTTTAATTTAAAATTTCGGAGTTTATGGAATTTCATTTTTTTATTTCTTTTTTAGGTTTCTGGCACTGTCCTTGACATCTGTGGGAAATTTGACGTCAAAATATTCATCAGTGCTTGAGTTACGCTTGGCTTTGTGAGACGCTAAAACTGATTCCGGCAATTTTGAAATGTCTCAATTAATTGAGCAAAGAACTTGCATTCAATTTTGTTTGCGGAAACGTATAGAATGTTGCAAAAGGCATTCGGTGAGCATTCCTATATCGGAAAGAAATGTTTACAAGTGGTAAAAACAGTTCAAAGAAGGCAGAGAACGCTTTGAAGACGAAGAGCCCTCTGGTCGACCCTCCACCTCAACCCACGAAACTCACGTCCAAAAAAATTAAAGATTTGGTGTTTGCAAACCATCGATTTACAATTAGAGACCTTACTGATGATGTTGGAATTTCGAAAGGATCGGTCTATTCCATTTTTGGCCTCAAACCCGTCCAATTTCGATAGGTACCGAAAACACTGAATGCGCCAGCTCACACTGCATGGATTCTTCGCGACTTTTTCTCGAAAAATGAAACCCATATCGTTCCACAACCATCGTATTCACATTGTGCGACTTCTGGCTATTCCCTAAACTCAAAAAGACCACTCCAGGGGCACCGTTTTCAGCCCATTGAAGAGATTCAACGTGAATCGCCGGGCCGCTTTGAAGGCCATCCCTGCCGATGACTTTTCAGCATGCATTGAGGATTGGAAAAAAAGTTGGCATAAGTGCATTGTGTCCGGAGGGGATTACTTTGAATACAATGAAATAAATTTGGAAGAATAAATATAGAAAAATTTTTGAAAAAAATTAAAATTGGTCTTATTTTTTTCGACACAGGAGTACTACTACTACACCACACCACATCATTGTGCCTAGAGCTGAGTTGCCCCTTTACAGTCTGGGAATGATATGGGTGAGAAGTCTGACTGGGCTCGGTGACGCTCTACGGTCATAAGAGACCGGGACCTACAGCTCAAAGTTGATTACAAAGCACTATAAATATCAATAGCATCGCCGGGACTCGAAACCGAAACCTTGGGCACGAAGCTGCAGAGCGCTACATACTCGGCCATTCAGACCTTGACTTTTACGATAGCATATTCAGGTATCTCCCATAGCTAGTCAAGCTGCCTGATGGGACTTTTCTCAGGTTTTCTCTTATATGACATAAAAATCAAGACCGCGGCCCACCAAAAAAATTCTCTTCGAATTCAATGGACTGTTCGTGACATACATGAGTGAAACGTAAGGCGTAAGAGGATTACTAAATTAAGAATTTTTAAAAAATGGGCCTGAATGTTCGAGTGGCTAGCGCTCTGGCGCTTGGTGCCACAGGTTTCGGGTTTGAGTCCCGGCGGTGCCATGGTTGTTTGTAGTGGTTCGAATCCCCTTTAAACCGTAGATCCCGGTCCTAATAGGATCGTAGAGCGTTGCGGGGACAATGTTACAATGCGTCCGTGGCTTATCTTCAAGTGACACGCGCCCCCTGGATAATGCAAAGCGAGTAACGTCTGTGCAGAGCTTGCCTTAAGGCATCCAAGACCAAGCTGTCTAAGTATTTGCCAGCTGCATTAGAAAGAAAAAAAAAGAATTTTTAAAAGAGATCTTACTTACTTTGAAATAATTGATGTTACTTTTTGCTAGAACATGTTTTTTTATATATATATATATATAGGAATGTAGGTAGTGGTGCGTTGAGGCACGAAAACCAAAAAAAAGAAGACGGAAAGAAAAACATTGGGATTTTTTAAAGTCTTTAATGCAAAGTGCTACTTTGATTGAATGTTTGCAACGAATGTTCAAAATTGCAATCCTCAATAGTAATATTACCGTGCCCAAAAAGTAACACCAATTATATATTTTTTTCAAAAACTCTTTATTTATCCTTCCAAATTTATTTCATCGCATTTAAAGTGATCCCCTCTGGACACAATGCACTTATGCCAACTTTTTTCCCAATCCTCAATGCATGCTGAAAAGTCATCGGCAAGGATGGTCTTCAAAGCGCGCGGCGATTCTCGTTGAATCTCTTCATCGACTCAAAGAGGTGTCCCCGAAGTGGTCTTTTGAATTTAGGGAATAGCTACGTTGTGAATACGGTGGTTGTGGAACGATATAAGTTTCAATTTTGGCGAAAAAGTCATGAAGAATCAATGCAGTGTGAGCTGGCGCATTCATTGTTTTCGATACCCATCCATATTTGACGCGTTTAAGGCCCAAAACGGAATTGACTGATCCTTTTGAAATTCGAACATCCTCAGCAAGGTCTCTAATTGTAAATCGACGGTTTGCAAGCATCAAAATCTTTAATTTTTTGGATGTGAGCTTCTTGGGTTGAGGGTCGATCAGAGGGCTCTTCGTTTTCAACGCGTTCTCTGTCCTCTTTGAACTGTTTATACCACTGCTAAAAATTTCTTTTCGATATAGGAATGCTCACCGAATGCCTTCTGCAACATTCTATAAGTTTCCGCAAACAAAATTGAATGCAAGTTCTTTGCTCAACTAATTCAGACATTTCAAAAATCGCCGGAATCATTTTTAGCGTCTCCCAAACCCCAGCGTAACTCAAACATTAATGAATATTTTGACGTCCAATTTCACACAGATGTCAAGGACAGTGCCAGAAACAAAGAATTGAAATTCCATAAGTGCCGGGAATTTTAAATTGAAAATGGGTCTTACTTTTTGGAAGTGTTATTGAATGCTTCGAAATTATTATTTTTTTTAGCAATTATTGAAATTAATTTTTTTAGACCTGTTGTTCTTAGATTTTGAATGACTCGCATCATCCATGTGTAAAAAATAAAATAAAATAAAATATATATATAAAAATATAAAAAACTCAAACAATGCTGTATAAAGTCTATATTTTAATATAGAAATGCAATATAATAAGCCATCCTTAAAGAAAATGTGTGCAAATAATCACACACCGAACCTAGTAGTCCAGTGATAGTGAGCACTCACTTGAATCTCTTTGTATACTAATTCAACGAAGTCTTAAACAAAATAGTAAAGATACGTAATCTAAAGTATCCGCACATCAGCAAAAATGCCCTGGTATACGAATCAACGATTTCTTTTCAAGCAAATCAAGAATTTTAATTGCTGAATTAAAGAAATGTAACAGGTGGGCCGAAAAGTTAATAGGCTGACACATAGATGGCGCTAATAGTATTAATTCCATATAATTTTTAGTTAGCCCTAACCTTCAAAAGACACGTGTATAAATTTGACAGCTGTTGTACTATTAATATGTGAGCTATAGCTGTTGTACTATTAGTTACAGCATTTTTAGTGAAGCAACTTTTGTTAGTTTGAAAAAATGGATAAAAAGGAATTTCGTGTGTGTTAATAAAGCATTGCTTTTTGGCGAAAAAAATTAATATTAAAGCCAAGGCTTGGCTTGATAAACATTATTCGGACTTTGCACCAGGAAAATCAACCGTAGAGAAGTGGTTTGCTACATTTAAATGAGGCGAAATGAGCACCGAGGACGATGCACGCAGTGGACGCCCCAAAGAGGCTGTTACCGACGAAAACATCAAAAAAGTCCACAAAAATAATTTCTGATAACCGTAAAATGAGGTGGATTGAGATAGCTGAGACCCTAAAGATATCAAAGGAACGTGTTGGACATATCGTGAATGAATATTTGGATAGGCGAAAGCTCTGTTCAAAGCGGGTGCCGCGCGAGCTCACAATCGACCCAAAACAACGAACTGATGATTCTAAGCAGTGTTTGGAGCTGTTCAATCGTAATAAACCCGAATTTTTGCGTCGATATGTGACAATGGAAGAAACATGGCTCCATCATTTCACACCGGAGTCCAATCAGTGAGTGGACTAAACGTGATTAACTACAGTCAGTCGAGTGGACTAAACGTGATGAACACTAAAAATGCTATAACTTCACTAAAAATGCTATAACTCACATACTAATAGTGCAATAGCTGATTTATTTATATACGTGTCTTTCGAAGATTAGGGCTAACTGAAAAACATATGGATTTAATACCAGTAGCGCCATCTATGTATCCACCTATGAACGTTTCAGCCCACTTGTTAGGACGGTGCAGGTTCGATTCTACTGGCGGCGTCCGCTCAGAAACGAGAAAACTTGATCACCTTGATTGAGTCCTTTATGAATAATTTTCATTTTTTAAGTTTATCTGGGGCCCTCTATTGGTAGATACATGCAACTTAAATGTGTAAAAAACTAACATTAATGAATTAAATTTAAGGAATGAATTAATAGAGAGTTTTTGAATACCGCATTTTGGACGTCCGTTAGCTTTTTCTCCCCAGCGCGCATGCTCATAGGAAACATTATTACAGATACGCATGCGCAATTTCCTATGAGCTTGCGCGCTAGGGAGAAAAAGCTAACGGACGTCCAAAATGCGGTATTCAAAAACTCTCTAATATTTGATAAAACTGCGTTAACATCCAATGTCATCCACTACAAGTTCAAAAAAAAAAAAAAAAAAAAAAAAAAAAAATGTATTTGAACTTGAGTGGATGCATTAAAAGTATTTTATGAAAGATTGAAAATTTGAACAAGATATATATAGGGAGAGTGGGAGCTAATAGTAGGAATTGAATAAACAAAATCAATAACAAAAAGTTAAAAAGTTAACTTTCAATCAGAAAAATAAAATAAAAGTTAAAAAGCTGCTATTTTTCAAGTTTTTACATGACCTCTCCTCCAATTCAAGGGGGCCTGAATGGCCGAGGGGGCTAGCGCTCTGGCGCTCGGTACCACAGGTTTCAGGTTCGAGTCCCGGCGGGGCCATGGGTGTTTGTAGTGGTTCGGAATCCATTTTAAGCCGTAGATCCCGGTCTGTTTAGCCTAAAATGTGCACAAGATGACCGTAGAGCGACAAACCAAACCAAACCTCCAATTTAAGAGCCCTAGTTTAGACGTTCTTTATTCAAACCGCACTTAAAGAAGATAATAACGGTTAAAACTTCTATTTAAAGAGCTGAACACACCAGAATTGAGAATACTAGCTATTAGGTGAGGGAAAAAAAAATCAGAACTATCACTCCTTTTTCCGATGCTCGGAGTGTTTTCAGACTAGAAAACCAGCTCTATTTATTTATTTATTTCTCGTTACATGCGCGTGCTCGACCACAAAGGTGGGGGCCGCGAGACAGAAACCAGTCAAGAGCTGGTGACGTCAGCCCTTCTTCTCTGTTGCCACGGGCGGAAGACGAGAAAAGAAATGCCGCGTAGGAAATGGGATTAAGGCATGACATCATCCGTTTTGGTTTTATTTCGGAATGGAGATGCTGCTTCCGCCGTATGATAGAAGCCGGAAAACTTTTAAAAGGGCATCGTGTCTGGCGAGTTGGCTGCGAATATTAAATGCTTTTAGCATATACGCTCTGTAGAAGGGACCTTCGGATTTGAAGATGTAGATTTTTCAATTCCTTCCATTAGCTCCCACTCTCCCTATATATACGTGACGTTAATACAGTTTTTTCAAATATTCATTCAGTCAAAAAATTAAATTTAATTAATTTTAGTTTTTGTACATTTAAGTTGTATGTGTCTAATAATAGATGGCGCCAGATGTAAGAGGGAAATTTCAACATTATTTGTAAAGGACTTTCTGCAATAGAGTGAAAAAAAAGTAGGAATTGACTTTAAATTTTTTTTTTTTTTTTTTTTTTTTAATATTACTTATTTTTGGCAGAACAACTTATGTCGTGTTCTACTACTATGTATATTACATATATATAGGAGCAGAACCTTACTTGTTTCATGATTATTTTTATATTACTTGTTTCATGATAGTTTATATTGGAAAGCGTCCTCAATATTTCCAATGAAATGTTGCTGTTGTTGTTTCTATAGGAATCCCACTTGGTAGACAGCAACATCTAGATCGCCCAAGAACCCGTGCGTTCTCATGGAAGGAGGAAAAGGATGGGGTGTCAGTTTCTGTTGTGTTGGAGCAGACGTAGGTGTAGAAGTGACTTGTCTCCGTGACGCTGACTTTTTAGGGGATAGGGCTGTCAGTCCAACGGTTTGCAGTCATGTTAGACCGGGACATACGGCTTAAAGTTGTTCTAATGCAGCTGACAATACAGAGACAGTTAATATTTATGCCATAAGCAAGGGCTGCACCGCTGTGACTCATTCAGCATTACCCAGGGGGCACGTGTAGCTTGAAGATAGGCTGCGGACGCGAGTGACACTGCCCCTCAACGCTCTACGATCCTATCGGACCGGGACCTACAGTTTAAAGGGGATTCCGAACCATTACAAACATCCATCGCCCCACCGGGACTCGAACCCGAAACCTTATTACATGAGAATAAATTCTGGAACTTGATTTAATGTAATGAATATATGTCTTCTGATAGAACAAAAAAACACCCTAATCCATATCTGCTCACATATGAAGAAAATATCTAACTATTGTTGTTGTAATGTAGCTGGCAATACAGAGACAGTTAATATGCATGGAATAAACAAGGGCCGCACTGCTGTTACTCATTGAGCACTATCCAGGGGGCCCGTGTAGCTTGAAGATAGGTTACGGACTCGAGTAACATTACCTCCACAATGCTCTACGATCCTATGAGACGGTGACTGAATGAATATTAAGTTTAGGGAAAAGGAGCTTATATTGTACTCATTTACAATTGCTACTCTACTACTACTACACCACATCACTGTGCCTAGCGCTGAGTTGCCCATTTACAGTTTGGGAATGATGCGGGTGAGAAGTCTGATTGGTCTCTGTGAAGCACTACGACCGGGACCTACAGCTTAAAGAGAATTCCAAACCCCTACAAACCTCCATGCCACCGCCCAAAGCCGAAACTTGTAGTACCGAGCGTCAGAGCGCTAGCCACTCAGCCATCAGGCTCCCTACGAGAGCATCAGAAAAGAATAACGAAGAGTAAGATTTGTGCAATACACTCCTCAATTAATGGCTCTTAAAGTAGAGATCACGATTCTCAGAGTGACGGAGACAGTATTTTTTTTGGGGGGGAATTAAATGAAATTTGAAAATTTACTGCTATTTAGTTTATCATCACATTAAAAGAAAAGCTTTTTTATACAATTAAGTTATTAATTACTACTATTAATATCGTTATTTTTTTTTCTTAATAAAGAACAATTTTTTTGACATTGTTATGTTGTTTATGACATTGTTTTTTATTGTTACAAGTATTTCAGCCACTTTGATGAAGTTTCAACTTTTTGTGTTTATTAACATACGCCAAAGAGGGTTTATTACGTATGTATAATAAAATATAGACTTCATACAATGTTGTTCTCCTAATTTTTCACTTCGTTAGCAGGAATTGTTAGAATTTTCTTTTCAAATTAAAAAGGAAATTCCCAATTAGAAATGTTCAGGTGAAAATTTTGAAAAAAAAAAATAATTTTAAGGCGATCTACTACATTCAAATCACGATTTTCGTAGGGAAAAAAGGCGTTTTTTATGTTAAAAATCAGATCTTTAGCTCTCGAAAACAGTTTCGAATTAGTTTCTAGAGTCATTACACGTCAAAGTAAGCAGTTTCCTCAAATTAAAGCGGCATACGATGACAGTCATAATCATTATCAGAATCTAATGAAGTTTCAGCTTAAGTGTTTAATGATGCTATGTACCCATTGAACTAAAACGCTTTAAATATAATCATTGATTTTGATCATTGATCATTTTTTATTGGCATCATTGTTAAAAAACATTAGGCTTGTATTTTTGCTCTCAATGACTGTATGTGCAGTTACTCAGTTCTGCTTTAGAAGAGTATCATGCTTTTAGGTCAATGTATTTATAATGAATACGTATCCATATGTATGCAAATCAAAAGTGTGATATGTTTGACATATTCTTTTAGGGGGTCCCTCTAGTCCAGGGAAACTTTTTCGGTCGCGGGCCAAATATCGAAGAAAAAAAAAAAGGTTTGGCGGGCCAAGATAAATTTTTCGAAAATTTTAAAAACAATATACAAGTATTACAGTTTAAATATGTTAATGAGATGAATGAAATGGCGATTTCATTTTTAAAAGTTCCTTATAGTGATGTTCGAAGTGAGATGGACTGATTCTAAGGATCGAGGCTAAATGCTCATCTGTCAGTCTACTTCTGAAATAATTCTTTCTAAGGTTCATAATTGAAAACACTTGTTCAGATATAAAAGATGAAGCAAACATAGCACTGATTTTCTGGGCGTGAGATATTAAATTTGTTAAACTTACTTTCGATAATGATTTGTAAAACTCTAACTTGTTGGCGCCAGTCTACAGCTAGCTATTTCCATCGTTTTATGTTTTGTAGGACAAAAATAGAGAAAGTAGAAAGATCATCAGTCAAATTTTTTTTTTAAATCAAAGTAGAAAAAGGAGATGAATATGTAATATGTATCTATATTTCTTTTAATTTGCCTCGGGCCGGCAAATTAAAATTCAATCCGCGGGCCGGATCGAACTTTTCGGCGGGCTGTAGTTTGCCCATCCCTGCTCTAGTCTGTGGTACCACAGGCTCCAGGTTCGAATCCTGGCGATGGAATGGATGTTTGTGGGGGGTCCAGAATCCACGTTAGACTATAGGTCACTGTCTAATTAGCCTAAAATACGCACAAGATGATCGTAGAGCTGCAAACCAAACCTTCTTTTTAATGAGATGTGTTTACGTAAAGTAACAAAAAAAAAAAAAAATTTCTTTTGCCAAATTTTAATTTTTATTAAATTATTATTATTAAATTTAAATTTTAAATTTTAAGGCTAAATTTAAAGTTTAGTTTTTAATTTAAAATTTGCCAAATTTTAACAAAAAAATGAATTTAGAATTTAATTTTTAACATTAAATCTTAATCGTCCAAGGCCGTCTGCCTACTGACAGTTTTCTAGACGCTAAATGATTCCTTTTATGGGGTAGTGGTATCAGCCCTACTGCCAACGCTCTACTGTCATATTAGACCGGAACCTACGGTTCCGAACTACTACAAACAATCATGGCACCGCCGGGACTCGAACCCGAAATCTGTGGCACAGAGCGCTAGTCAATTTAGCTATAGAATTCCAAAATGTCCGTAAAACATTATTTAAAAATGTGTAAATTTTTTTAAAAATGTGGACAGTTACCTTAGAACAGGGGTCTTCAAACTTTCCAGCCTTAGGGCCATACTTTTTACTCTAGTATGTACCAAGGGCCAAAACCGTTTTCATTTTTCTGCCATTATCTATAATTTCTAGACTAGTCACCAAGTACGCGCTCTGAGCGAGCATACGCTTGCTAAATTCGCTGGTTTAATTGCTACAATTACTATTGTGTGCATCGATACGACAGATTCATTTCAATTGTTTGTTAGTTGTTACGCTTAAGTTAAATTTTCTGCGCATTATGCTTGTGATTAAGCTTTACCTAGCAAGTCAATAAAACCGAGTTATTATTATTCTGTGTTTTGTTATTCAACTAATTACAGCAACAATAAGCTATTCTCTGTCGCGGGCCGGATTTGGCCCGTGGGCTGTAGTTTGCAGACCCCTGCCTTAGAATAATAGAATGTTATCACGCTATCAATAAAATGTAAATATTATTTTAATATATATATATATTCTATTATTCTGATTGAAACGCATCTATTTCCAGTCACACATCAAGTTTTGACAGCTAATTGAAACGAATCATAAACTTATTTATATTTTTTTTTTTCCTAAATATGCAAACATTATTATAAAAATGTGCGGTTGAATGCATTTCGATTCGGGAAACTTTGACCTTGGAAAAATGATTGCGTTTATTTACATGCTTCTCACCAAATGATCTGGAACGGAACACAAAAGAATTCCAAGAAGAAGAACAGAGAATATCGAATTCGCAAAAAGAAGACGTCGAAAGTGACAATTTGGCGGGAAAAGAAGAAAAAGCAGAACGTATCATTCCCCTGCACTCCAGTAAAACATGCACCACAAAAGAACACAACAGAATGCTTTGTGTTCGGCGGCGGCAGTTTGTTCGGACGGCAGACGAGATGTTCAAACCAGATTTCGTTTCCTCGCTTCACTTCGCTGCTCTCGAGGCGTGCAAATAGTCCTATCAGACGATTATCATCCGCCACATGGAAAGCGTCATTGATCGCTAACATTCTAAATCTGTGATCCATACCAGGAAGTAAGATGCCCAAACAAATGATTCCCGTGTCTCCCCAAATGCATTCTTTTTTTTCAGACATTTTTTTTTTTATCGTTTTGTGTGAGTAATGCGTTTGTCATCGAAATAATTATTCCTTATGGCTCAATGAAGAAGACATTCCGAATTGTGCTTCGATAATGGAAATTCCAAAAGCAGAAGATTTATTTCTTTACTGGCACGTGCAACCGGCGGTGTCTGTCATCAGAAAATAAAGCTTTATTAAATTTCGTAAGTTTTTATATTAAAGAGATAATTTCAAATATAATAGATAAAGTTTTATATAAGAGTTAAATTGGTAAGTTATCAAATATAATAGATAATTTGGTAGTTTTATATCAAAGAGGTAAATTGGTAAGTTATCAAATATAATAGATAATTTGGTAAGTTTTGTATCAAATCTTCCAGTTTTATATCTAAGAGATAATTTGGTATGTTTTGTATCAAATATAATAGATAAATAATTAAGTCTTATATCAAAGAGATTATTTGGTAAGTTTTATATCAGATATAATAGATAAATAGGTAAGTTTTATATCAATGAGATTATTTGGTAAGTTTTATATAAAATATAATAGATAAATTGGTAAGTTTTATATTAAAGAGATAATTTCGTCAGTTTTGTATGAAATATAATAGATAATTTTGTAGTTTATCAAAGAGATAAATTGATAAGTTTTATTTCAAAGAGATAAATTGGTAAGTTATTATCAAATATAATAGATAATTTGGTAGTTTTATATAAATTGGTAGGTTATCAAATATAATAGATAATTTGGTAGTTTTATATAAAATATAATAGATAGTTTGGTAGTTTTATATAAAATATAATAGATAGTTTGGTAGTTTTATATCAAATCGAAAATTTGGTAGTTTATCAAAGAGATAATTTGGTAAGTTTATATCAAACAGATAATTTGGTAAATTTTGTATGAAATATAATAGATAATTTGGTAAGTTTTGTATCAAAGAGATAAATTGGTAAGTTCATTTCAAAAAGATAATTTGATAGGCTTTATATCAAATATAATATATAATTTGGCAAGTTTTATATCAAATATAATAGATAATTTGAGAAAATAGATATTTTGGTAAGCTTTATATCAAAGAGATAATTTGATAAGTTTTATATTAAAGAGATAAGCTCCTTTTTTCATTGCTAGCATGAATGTCAGTAAAATATATTTTAATGGGAATAATGAATCAATAGTTTTCTTATTTAGCATTGAATAAACATTAATATGTATATAATCTTTATATATATAATTCTTCCGTACGTGTGTTTGTCACTGAACTCCTCTTGGACGGCTTGACGGATTTTGATGAAATTTTTGTGTGTGTTTGACAAAACACGGTGAATATTTTTATGCTATTCTCTTTGTTGCAGAGGGTGCTGCAGCATTTCATCTTAAATACCGTTCAAACGATATCCATGAAAATGAGTATGCACCTCTATTGGAACATGGAGGACACCTATATTGGAACATTCGCGATATGTCATTTTTTTTTTTTTTTTTTTTGGCAAGACAATGTATGCCGGGCTCTACTGGTATATATAATATATTAGAAAAGTTTGGATTTAACATGCAATTTTTTTTTTATTTATTTTATTTTGTTAACATCATTTTTAATTAGCAAAAATTACCTAATTGTATTTATATATATTTGTCAGATAGAGCCTGATAGTAAACAACATTGAGGAAACTTTAACAATGCTATTGACCCCCTTATCTGAGAAGTCTCTGTCATATTTTGAAATGTGTGGAAAATTTTGAAATTTTTTTTTTTTTTTATTAACCTCTCCCATTTATGTGCGTTACATTGTTATTCGAAGGATTCCCCCCAGTGGCTCGATACTCATCAGATGCGCCTGTCTGAGAACCCTTACAAAGAAAAACGGCAGCGAAACCCACTGATTCGTTTAACGACTCGAAATGCCATGAGCAGTGCTCATCGCCGCGTATTAATTTGCGGACCGTGAAGGCATTCCCGATTCGTCATCTGTACAGAATGACAGAATTTTTAACGGCGACTTCAGCCCCTTAAGATATGACGAACCTGTACGGCGTGTGACATCGGCATCTAGATCAGTGGTTCTCAGACTCATCCGTCCTGCTGTGTTTTTCACAAAGAGCACTTAAACAAATTATGTTGTTGTGTGTTGCTTATCCCCTTGATTTAGAATCCTAAACCAAGTCCAGTAGATCATGCTGCATCAGTAGATCGGTAAACGGTCCTCCCCTCATTCAACAGTTGCCTCACAGAGGCACCCATACAATCGATGAGATGAGAGGGAGACGCGATGGCCGAACAATCACAAAGGGTCTTCTCGTCTCCATTGAAGGTCAAACTTTTAGTGTGCCAGTCCTTAGTCTAGCCCAGGGGGTCTCCAAACTTTCCAGCCTTAGGGCCATACTGTTTACTCCAGTAAGTACCAAGGGCCAAAACCATTTTAATTTTTCTGCCATTATCTATAATTTCCAGACCAGTCGCCGAGTACGCGCTCTGAACGAGCATACACTTACTAAATTCGCCGGTTCAATTACTACATTACTATTGTGTATGTATATCAATGTTTGTTTTTTATCCAACTTATTACAGCAACAATAAGCTATTCGCTGTCGCGGGCCGGATGAATGACACTGGCGGGCGGATTTGGCCCGCGGGTCCCTAGTTTGGAGGCTCCTGATCTAGCCAAAGCCGTTTGAGCGGATCTAGGACAGGAGCACTGTAAGGGCATACCAGGATATTTAGCGGCGTACCATGCATGAATGGGTGGCGACCTCCAAGCGCTATTCACTCTGGCTAAACTCATGGAATGAACCTCTGAAGCTGGCAGGTTGGAAGAAGAAGCTTTGGGAAGTTCGCAACCTTCCATAGCGAGCAGATCAGCAATTTCATTTCCATAGATGCCCTCATGGGAAGGAATCCACTGCAAGCCCACAGATCCAACATCTGTACAAAATGACAAAATTTTTAACGGCGACTCAAGGTATGACGAGTCTGTTCGGCATGTGACAAGGGCATCCAGATCAGACTCATCTGTCCTGGCGTGTCTTTTTTGAAAAAGTAATTGCCCCTTTAGCAAACCAAGAGAAAAATACATAAAAGAGCATTTTTTAAAACTATATCTAATTATAACCAATATAAATGGTTAGACATTATATAGTTTTTAAGATATTAAAAATATTAACTATTATGAATGATTTTACATGCAGAGGGCAACAAATATTTGAGTTATTACTACTAATAATGGCATCTTAAATATAAATGATTTAAATTGATTTTCAATATGGGATATATTTAATATGAGATATGTTTCAATATGGAATATATTTAATATGAGATATGTTTCAATATGGGATATATTTAATATGAGATATGTTTCAATATGGAATATATTTAATATGAGATATGTTTCAATATGGGATATGTTCTATATGTTTAATATGGGATATGTTTCAAGATGACAAGATATTTTTCAATATGAGATATGTTTCAACATGGGATATGTTCTATGCGTTTAATATGAGATATGTTTCAACAAGATATATTTAATATGAGATGTGTTTCAATATGAAATATGTTCTATACGTTTAATACGGGATATGTTTCAACATGAGATATGTTCTATTTTAATATGGGATATGTTCAATATATGTGTTTAATATGAGATATGTTTCAATATGGGATATCTTCATGTTTAAGATGGGATATCTTCATGTTTAAGATGGGATATGTTCATTGTTAATATGAGTTATGTTTCAATATGGGAGTTCTTCCATACGAAATATGCGGGATAGTTTACCCCTAAAAGTTTCCCAGAAGGCTGATAGTCCTTCCTATTTTCTCATTACCCGTCTATGTGGCTGTTCGTGAGACGCATAAGTGGGCCATGAGCTCCGTAATTGTTCAACAAAGGATACGAAAGGTAATGATCGCAACTAAGCGTGCTGGAGAGCCAAGATTCGAATCTGTCGGTGGCGTCCGTTGTAATTCCTGCATTGAGAAATTAGATGACTCGATGACTTTTACGATACTAACTACTCCACCACACCACATCACTGTGCCTAGAGATCAGTTACCCCTTTACAGTTTAAGAATGATGATGGGGGAGAAATTGTCGGCTCCGTGACACTTATGTTTACATGAGACCGGGACCTACAGCTTAAAGTAGATTCCGACACACTATAAACATCCATGGATTCGAACCCGAAAACTGTCGCACCCAGCACTAGACACACGGCCATTCAGGCACTGACTTTTACGATAGCTTATGCAGGTTCTCACATCTATAGTCAGGCTGCCTGATGGGGACTTTTCTCAGTTTTTTTCCTCGTACGACACAAAAAAAAAAAAAAAAGGCAGTGAGCTGTTCGTAATATATATGAGCGAAATGTATAAGAAGACCCATCCAAAAAAAAAAAATAATTAAATTAATATTTACGTATAACCACTTTATGCAAAGCAAAACTATTTTAAAAAACGAATACAAATAATTTCCTATTTTGACTTCCAGAGTATCTTCTTGAACACAAGTAAAATATGATTAATTTACTCATTCATTCAAATGTTTACATTTTCTTTTATTACATTTAAATAAATGAAAACAGGTGGCTTGTGAATTTGGAATTTTAAATGATTCCAAATTCAAAAACCACCATTCATTCCAGCCTTGGAATTTTAAGCTGAATTGCTGCAATTTGCAGTTTTATTTTTGGTAGGCTAGTGTGTTGTCTGCGAGTCCAGTGTACATCAGCAAAAACCAGAGAGTGTGATGACTTGTTGTAAACGCGATATTATAAATAGATGTAACATCCTCCAAATGAGGTTGAAATAAATTAATAGTTTAAAAAATAAAAACACGCTTTTAGAGTGAATCAAACTGAAAAGTAAAACAATAATTGTTAACAGAAGAATAAAAATGACTGACGAGAAAATGAATGCCACTGTTCTAAAAGCGGGTAGTGCTCGATACCAATCGTTATAATTTCTCACTAGTTTCATTCCGAAATGCAGAGTTAGTTTAAAAATGTCATACAAAGCACCTCACGCTTTTAGAACAGTGACATTCATTTTCTCGTCAGTCATTTTATTCTTATGTTAACAATAATTTTTACTTTTCAGTTTGATTAACTCTAAAAGCGTGTTTTTTAAACTATAATATTTGAATGAGGTCCCGGTACGGAGGGCTGGTTCTTACAATAATTTAATTGTGAGTAAAACAAAGGCTAAATGCGAATAGGTCGAGCCAGCCAGGATCCGAACGAGAATCTCCTGATTCGTAGTCAGGCGCGTTATCCGTTGTGCCGCTGTCCACGTTTGAATGTCTTAGGTACTTTCATTCTACATGGGTTGAAATTGCTCTTTATAAGTTAAAATAAAAATCTCTAATCCTGGCGATCCTAATCCTGATGAGATAATAAACTAATCAAAATATTTTAGTGTCTTCGGTCCTCGATAAGTCTACAACGTTTAAATTAAATCTGATCTCTTAAAATAGGGAAAAATCGAGCCCGAAGAGTCAGTTACAAACAAACAAACAAACATACAGGTGAAACTAATAAAAGCGTATTAAAAGGTTGTAATTGTAAGTGAATTGCAAACAGTGCAAGAAACTCGGTTTATCACATTTATAGAATTTATCGCTCAGTTGGCACCATAAAAAGTCGCCAAATTCCAATGGCCCCTATTTTGCGATTTGTCCCCTTCCCATATTATATGCAAAGTATATTAATTTAAAGCATATAACTTAAATACTGTATAAGGCTTTTTCTTCAAAAAATACAGATAGTTCAAAAACCGTATATAAGCCGAAATGAAAAAAAAAAAAAAAAAAAAAATGATTTTGTGTACGTAGAGGACATAAATTCTAGTATGGGAAGCACTGAAAGTGATGATGTTATACAGCCAGATATGACAATGAGTAGATGTGAATGTAGAGAACTATTTGGGAACTCGGACTCTGACTTCGAAGGATTTGTAGGACATTTTTGCATGAAGGTGGCATGATGCAGACCACCCCAAAAGATAAAAGTAATTTTCTTTTCCATTGTTTTTTTTATAATAAATGGTATAAGCACATAAGAAATAATGATATTCGATATATATATACGAAATATAATATTCGATAATATAAATAAAATATTCTATTATTATTTCTGGTGTACGTTTTTTGAACTTTTCCGGGTCACATTCCGCCAACATCAGATATTTCGTTTCGGCGACTACGCAACAAAAAGCCACTATAAACAATTTCGAAATAAAATAACCGATTTTATTACAAAGAATAGTTGAATTTTAAATAAAATATTTTTTTCATACTTAAGGAATATTAATTAAAGAGATAAAATCATGCTATTGGTGAAATCGCAGAACAGGGGGCCGTTGCTATTTCGCGTCAAAAATTATTTTCGCCAAAGTCCGATATGTAAAGGATTGCAATTGTAAGTGAAATGAATTTCAAACAATACAAGAAACCAGGGTTACCACATTTGACAATTTATCATTCACTTGGTACTACAAAAAGTCACCAAAACCAAAAAACCCCTATTTTGCGATTTGGCCATGCTATTTTTTAGAGATATTTGGCTAATTATCATTTGCACTTGACTAACGGAAAAGTATCCACTTTTTTTAATGAGATGAGCAAATTAATATGTAATCCACGGTACCGAACGCCAAAGCGCTGGTCACTCGGCCATCAAACCCCTAAGATATAATTTCTCTTCGAAAATTTATGACTTAATGTTTTTCCAACAAAAAGTGTTTACCTCAAAAGCTGCCTAAAAAACAGTCATTCACAAATTTCTAATGATTTAAGTACTATATCATTTGTAATGGGACCTGATGGCTGAGTGACTAGCGCTCTGGCGGTCGGTGTTACAGGTTTTTGTTCGAATCCTGGCTGTACCATGGATGTCTGAAGTGGTTCGAAATCCACTTTAAATCGTAGATCCCCGATTGTTGGGCGTGTAGTTATGATGAGAATATGAGTGTAGAGCGTTGGGCGTAAGGCTGACAACCCTAGCCCGTAAAAAAGAAAAAAACACCTCCTGTCTCAAAATCTCCCAGCAGGCAGGCGACCTTGGTTCCCCATGGGGCTGTTGCGTCAATGAAGAAAAAGAATTATTTGTAATGATTAACATCGTTGTTGTTTGAAGACATTAGGCCAGTTGAATTTTTAGGAATGCATCCCATATTTTACGGGTCCTGATGGCCTAGTGACTAGCGCTCTGGCGCTCGGTGTCACAGGTTTCGGGTTCGAGTCCTGGCAGTACCATGGATGTTTGTAGTGGTTCGTAACTTTAAACAAAAAAGGTTCCGGGTCTAATATGATCTTAGAGCGTTGGATTTAGGGCTGATAATCTTACTCCGTAAAAAGTCAACCTCTCCTATCTCGAAATCTACCATTAGATAGATGGCCTTGGCCTACCATGGGGCTGTTGCGCACTGATGATGATACTATATTTTATAGTAACTATTTTTTATTTATTTATTTTGTTTAGAAATATTATGGTACAGTAGAAAAGAGAGAGAGAGAGAGAGAAAAATTTTAAAGTAGTTGTAAATGGAAAATCTGTTCCTTTTTTTTTTTTTTTTTTTTTTAAATCACAGATAAAATGAAAAAATTGGCACAATTTTTCAAAATAAACAGACAATTTATATATTTATACAGGGTGGAAATTGGAGCAGGATTTATTTTATCACCTCGGTGCTTTTTCAAATGTTTTTCTTCTTTTATCTTAAAGAGAAGGAAGCAGATTATTTCTTATTTCTTCAAGAATTTTATCTGCTTTCAATAGCAAAGCATATTTAATCTCCTTATAAAATTCCTTTTAATTAAAAATGATAACTGCGAACGAAGATAATATTTTTGCACCAATATAAAAAAAATACAGAAAGAGAGGTAATAATAACTTTTACCAAAGTTACAGCCCTATTGTGAAAAAAAAAAAAAACCATCATTGTGTTTGGCGAAATTATGAAATTGATATGTAGGAATTATTATAATTTTTCTTTTGTTCTAAAGCAGCTGGCAAACACTTAGACAGCTTGGTCTTGATGCCTTAAGCAAGCGCAAGCGTTACTCACTTTGCATTACCCAGGGGGCTCGTGCAACTTGAAGATAAGCCACGGACGCGGAGTAACACTGCCCCTGCAACGCTCTACGATCCTGTTAGGACCAGGACCTACGGTTTAAAGTGGATTCTGAACCATTACAAACATCCATGGCACCACCAGGATTTGAGCCCGAAAACCTGTGGCACCGAGGCCAGAGCGCTAGCCACTCGACCATTCAGGCCCATATAGGAATTATATATTGATCGATTCGTAGATTCCGGAGCAGTCATACAAGCGGTCTCGTTAAACCATCGCACTGAAATCCCAATAATAAGTCAAATTAAGAAAGATATCAAATCTTTAAGAACTGAAGTCAAGCGAATTGTATTTCAGTGGATGCCATCACACGTGGGAATTAAAGGTAACGAAGCAGCAGATTCCCTGCAAAGAAAAGAAACCGTGTGAATATTGGAAAGAAGCAAGTTCCACCAGAATCTTTGAGGAAATATATTCACAGAGAAATTTTGAAGAAACTGACAGATAATCTCATAACTAAATCTGAAGCCAAAAAGTGGCACTCTGTTCTAGACAGCTGGAAAATCTTTTACACTAGACCACGTAGAGAGGCGCAAGAAAACTTATTGATACAATTGACTTTAAGAAATCTTTTAAAGATAATGTTATTTTGTGATTGGTTTTACAGGCTGCTTCACTTTAATAAGCCACACATCAATTCTGTTTTACCACTATCGGCCCTTTGTATATTAGAACAGTACATTTCACGTGTTTGCACTTTTCTCTTTATACAGCGCCAGATGTCCAATTGTCACGCAGAATCTAGTTGGAGACCTTTGGTACCACTTTTTAGCATAACATCCCACCCTTTGGTACCGCCGAATCCTGCGACGGAGGCATGGATGTTTGTGAGGGGATAGAAGAATCCACGTTAAATTGTAGGTCCCGGTCTGTGGTCCTGGTGGAAAAGTCCGTGAGGATTTCAAAATGACCGTAGAGCGACAAACCAAACAAACTGGCTCCTATATACATGCGACTGGACCGAACATTGACTGGAAAACAGTATAGCAGCAAAGAGAAGATGGAAAAATGTTGACAACTTTGAAAGAAAATGATCTGGCCACCTAGATACATGAATCCCATCGAGCATTTATTTGGTGGCACCATCAACGCTTTCAATTATGGAATCGAGACAGATGGCTCAATATTCCTGCAGAAGACTTCAACGAAGTCCATGCCACGTCGAGTTGCTGTCGCCGGGCGAAAGGAGGGCCGACAGATAAGAGGTATCCCATGACTTTTGTCAATTATTAGAACAGAATTTCACGTGTTTGCACTTTTTTCTTTATACAGAGATATTGACATTCTAAAATTTGGTACCACTTTTAGTTCCTTGTAAACTGCAAAATCGGAAAGAATGAGTTGTAAAAATGACCGTAGAGCGTCATACATACTGTATAAACAGTATAGCAGAATGAAGATAAAAGTTGGCAATCTTTTGAAAGAAAAGTGCTACGAACTATTTGGTGGTATCAATGACAATGGAAATTGGCGGAGAAGATACAAATTTTGAACTTCACAAACTTTTTGAGATATTGACATTCTAAAATTTGTTTGAAAAAGAATGTGATGGGCCGGTCATCTCATGAGAATGGAAAGTGATAGACGCTTTGAGGGACCAAGGGGAAGACCGAAAAAGAGATGGGTCGACTGTTTAGACTCTGATTTTGATGTTATTAAGATCAAAAACTGGAGGTCCGTGGACAAGAGGAGAACAGCCTGGCCGGATCTTTTAAAGGCCAAGGCACACAACGGGCTGTCGAGCCAGTTGTGATGATGATAAACAGTACAGATCATCTAAAGAAATTTCTAATGTGAGTGATGGTGATTTTTCACAATTTCAACGCCTACCGTTTTGTTCGATTTATTTACAAAAATGTACGAGAGGCCCAATGGTATGTATTTGTCATCATAATTTATTACAAGCATCCGGCCATATGTGCGCTCTCTGAAAATCTTTTTCCCCCACCTTAAGAAAAATAAACTGTAACCGAGAAAAATAAAAGAAAACCACGCTATTTCTGGCATTTCTTCTTTTTTTTTATCCTTACCCTGGAGAGAGAGCTCTGTTTCACTCAGAAGGATCTGGTCTGTCAATGATTCATTATCCACGTGAACTTTTGACATCGAGACGGTTTTACAAAAACTCGGTGAAAACTAACGACCAAACATTCGTCTCCGATGGCTAATTTTAGATCCGGATATTCTTTTTTTTACTTTTGCAGATTCATAAAAAGATGAAAGATCATGAATTGTAAACAGTTTTTTTTAAAAAATAATAACAACTGCGCCTTTATTAGTGAAATCCTGAACTTTTAATGATCTGCGAGTAGATGGTGCAAATTCAGAAACTGCTACTGTGTTAAATGATCCTGCAAAACCAGTTTTTGTATTGAAAAACATTATTCAAGCACACGTTAATTGGAAACCTTTTAAATAAAATTTTAATAAAACACAATTTTTAATAAAGCGGATAGGAAGAAATATTGATGAACTAAAAATTCCCCTCTTTTTCAATTCTTTCTATTAGCTCACACTTCCCTATATATATCTTGTTCACATTTCCAATCGTTCATGAAATACTTGTTATTCATCCACTCGAGTTCAACTACATTTTTTTTTTTTTTGAACTTGTAGTGGATGACACTGGATGTTAATACAGTTTTTCTATTAATTCAGTAATTAAATGTAATAAATGAATTTTAATTTTTATTTTAGATTTGAGTTGCATATATCTACCCATAGATAGCGCCCGATAAACTTAAAAATTAATTATAAAGGACTTTCTGCAATATAATGAAAAAAAGTAGGAATTTACTTAAAAAAATATGTTTATATGTATTACTTGTTTCCAGTAAAAAGGCGACCTTCTTAAAAAAAAAAAAAAAATACGATTCCCATACGAAAAAAAAGACCCATTTACAAGAAAAAATTGCACTTAAAAGCTTCAAACTTTCTGCTTCGTAATCATTTTTTCACACCATACATGAAACATTTTATGGACTTTCGTGTAATGTACCCCTCTAGAGCTGTGGTTCTTATAATGTGGATGCCAATCTTGTACGTGAAACAGACTAAATAAGATATTCATTTGTGTGAACTTTTGTAATGCTTTATTATATTTAATACAAAAATGATTAACATCATATCATCCACTACAAGTTCAAAAATGTATTTGAACGTGAGTGGAAAAAAAAAGTATTTTATGAACGATTGAAAATGTGAACAAGATGTATATAGGAAGAGTGCGAGCTAATAGAAGGAATTGAAAAAAAAAAAGGACAGCAATCTCGAATTACAGCAAAATAATAAAAGCAAAAAAATAATAAAAGCAAATATAATAAAAACAAATGCATACGACAAAAATAATAAAAACCAAATATATTCGGCTATATTTCAAATTTAATTAAAAACTTTTTGATCATTTAAAATTAAAAAATATAGAATACATTAACAAGACTACTCAAACACGATCGTTTCAAATTTCCAACGTAAAACATTAAGAACAATAATATCCAGAAAAATAAGCTAAATTAAAATCAGACGATTTTTAATACTATTGCCAAATTGTAGTTACATTATTTTAAAAATGAACAATATATATTAAATGAATAATAAAAATATTTGATAATAAAATAAAAATAATTAATAATTAAATGAATAAATTAAAATCAGACGATTTTTAATATTATTGCCAATTTATAGTTACATTATTTTAAAAATTGAACAATATATATTAAATGAATAATAAAAAAATATTTGATAATAAAATAAAAATAATTAATAATTAAATGAATAAATTAAAATCAGACGATTTTTATATTATTGCCAATTTATAGTTACATTATTTTAAAAATTGAACAATATATATTAAATGAATAATAAAAATATTTGATAATAAAAATAAAAATAATTAATAATTAAATGAATAAATTAAAATCACACGATTTTTATATTATTTCCAATTTGTAGTTACATTATTTTAAAAATTGGACAATATATATTAAATGAATAATAAAACAATAATAATTAAATGAATAAAAATAATTAATAATTGAATGTATAAAATAATTAATAATCATTAATTAATTAATAATTAGTTATGAGAAAAAGAGATTATTAACTGAGAAAGAGCAGCGTGAATATATGAATATTTCTCCCATATAAAACTAAAATGAATGAATTAAATTTAATGAATGAATTAATATTTGAAAAAACTGCATTAACATCAGTGTCATCCACTACAAGTTCAAAAAAAAAAAATGTATTTGAACTCGAGTGGATGAATGAAAAGTATTTTATGAACGATTGTAAATGTGAACGAGATATATAGAGG